>JAGDQP010009226.1:0-29023 GCA_022664845.1 Lepisma saccharinum
ATTCTATGAAAATACTTCTACCCAGAGTACATTTTAAGTAAGGTTAGCATTTTATAAAAATCAACCATTAACATAGCCATATGTTGAGACTGGATTCTATTGCTTAGTCAAAAAGCTCATACATAAAAGAAGTAGAATACTTCAAATTAATTCGTTCTATCTAGCGTTGTGCGCCTGAATTAACTCACTTGGCACTAGATCTATTACTGCCCTGACATACATACACATTCAAGGATATTTGTCTATAAAAAGGCCATGTCAAAATCGTCATTCTCTTTCACTATACATACACGAACAAAAGACGAACAATTGTACAGTTACACATGGTGCTGATACAGCACACTGAACAGCCGAAACTCGGAAGAGAAGTAACTTCGTTGAAAGCAGATTGCAGGTTCTCTTCCGCTATCCTCAACGCTATCTCGCACTGACCAGTATAGCCTGCAGCGTCTAGGTTTTCATGGCAACCAGAAGTTCACCGTCCCGTCAACGGAAAGATTTTCACCGCGGTAAAATTGTCCCCGCCATAGAAAGCATTATAGCTAGATTTTTTCGAAAGTATATAAAAGTAACGTTTTCAGCTTCGTAAGAATACGGTGCCTTCTAGCGCTAGAATATTTGCTTATGCTGCATACAAAATTGGAAACAGTTTATTTGTTTTTTCTGCTGGAATTTTGTTACCTACTTCATTTTCTTTCAGAAACAATTTTTGTTTATTTAGTCAATGAAAGAACAAAATAATAGGTGAAATACAGCTTCACTAACTTCACCTGAAAAACCGCCACTGCTTTACGTTCGTGAAAACACAAAACACTTTTAAATATAAAACTTGTCTTAAGGAAATCTTTAGTTGTTAGTGCGAAGAGTCCTCAGTATTGCCGAAACAATTGCCGGTGTTAACTTCTCCGAATTTTTTGATGAGGTGTCCAGCAAATTGGATAATGTACAGCCAATTCTGTTCAGTATAAATAGTCCTTCGCATTTAGCAGACAATATTGAAACGCATGTAGCAACAATGGCGATGATATTAAGTATTTTCGCAACTTCAGGATTCCTCGGGCCTAGTACTTTCAGGCTACAATCTAAGTAATTTTCTGAAACATAATATATTCAAAAATATGAAAGTTGAGAATTTGAATTCCAGAATGTGTGTATCTTGTGGAAGTCAAATTTTCTCAGAAAGTAGAATGAGAGTCGTGTTTATCTTGGCAGAGATATTTGCTAGAGTTGGAGGCCATTTAAATGCAAACAGCCATATTTACTACATTCCAAAAGTCAATAATAGCGTTATGTAAGAAAAGCACTACTTATCTCCAAAAAGTCTAGCAGTAGAGGAATATGGATATGTGTGGTCTTAGTACAAAGGAACTTCATTTATATGCACCAAAGTGGTTCCGTTAATCGCTCAAAATTAAATAGTAAATATCTGTTTTCTATTACTCTCTATGATAAAAAGACAGCTAGCTAGAGCAATAATGCCCATACCAAACATAATGAGAAGCTAAATAAAACGTGTAGTCTTTTTTTCTTTCTATATTTGTTTACTAATGTATGCTTCGGATACTAAAATACACAATTGTTCCAAGCCCATAATACTTTAGAACATCATGATTTAAGTTTAAGTATTGGAATCCTTCAATTTTTCTAGACAACTAACTTGTTAAGTTAAGCGATTTTCCCTGTACCTAAAAAACATAGATCATAATTTAATTACTACTTATACAGTTATTTTATATTATTGTTACTCCCTTATATTTCTCTACATATACACCAGCATGAGCTAACTTCATTGATCACCTTGAGCTAACTTGATAGAACCGTTTTTTTGCTACGCATGTGCTGTAGCTATACACATACCACATGTTATTTTTCAAAATATATTTCTTTTTCTTTCGCGTACTCTCCAGTTGCAATATTTTACTCCAGAGACCTTACTCTCCATAAGTTAGTTATACCGTTAGAATGTGAACATCGTATATTTAGCTTTAAACAATATGCGACCTAAATATTATAAATGGAAACATGGAATATTCTCTTACTCTTAAGGAAACAACATTGTTATTGCTCGGTTTCAAATTCGGAATTTAGACTAATCTTCATATGTAGATATATGTCGAAGAGTGATTTAAAACAACAAAAATATATTCGGTAAATGCAAAAGTCTTACGTGTTTGTGGTTTACATATAGAGAACGGGAATATGACTAACTGAAACTCACTTAGGGCTGTGAATAATCGGCATCGCAATCGATTATCTTTTACCATCATTGCGGATGCAAATAAATCACATATGCATAATATTCCTAATGTGTGAAGTCCAAGAACTATTTACGGAAGATTTCGAAACCTCCACATCACCAAAGATTTTCTACCGATATAGTTATGCAAAGATAAAAAAAGTTTGTAGTGTGTAGAGGCGAAGTCATGGATACGGTAAGTGGAGTAAAACCTCAAAACCAAAGACCAAAGATTCATAACACGTTATGACAGCAGAATTTGGCCTCGTGCTGTGATGGTGGATGATGACTACTTTCGGATCTACAAGGACTAGCTGTGAGCTATACGAAGTTAGTCACAAAAATGTAGTTTTTAGAAAAAAAATATTTTAATTTGCATTTTAGTATTTTTCCTTTTAATTTCCCCGTCTATGATTCTCATAGACGTTCACAAATAGCACCATTTGATAAACCGCCTCCCAAAGGTCGATATTTTATATGAAATTAAACTTTGATGTATTTGTGTAAGAAGCATTTTGATAGCACATCTTCATATTAATATTGTTATCCTACAATCTTCTGTTCCATACTTGCTGAAATGTATTAGAAAATTTGGTAATAAGGACATCGTTTTGTATACTTCGATTTTTCGTCTTTTTTTCTAATTGCTTGCCGAAATATTAACAATGGTTTCTAGTGACTTGAACAATCTTCATTTTAGGTATCAGAAAAAATATCGATACATAGTAATGGCTATAAAGTTTCGTCGTTCTATCATGCATTTTAATAATTTCGATTGCTATAATATCCGAACTGTCAATATAATCAGTTATTAAGAAGCCATTTTCATAATCGTCATTGAAGGTTATGTAAGTAAAGGAGATATATCGTGTTTTTTACAATATAACAAACAATTACCCTATTAGTTTTATAACTTTCGTAAGTCCTTGGTATTTGGGAACAACGAAAATCTCATACTACATACAACTGGAGAGCTAGTACAAGCGGGATTTCTGTGCTTAAATATAAATGATAAAGCATTATACTACTTTGTGTTAATCGTATCATGTTCAGAGAATAAGGTTTCTCTGGTAATATAGTGTTTGAAAATCCGAGAAAACCACCGCAACAATATATTATGGATTCCAGGAAGTTTATGTTTTATACCCAACCAACGAAACAGTTTTATGTTTGCTCTGGAGGAAATGCCTCTATTTCTGGCTAGACAGCGTATACTTCCTGTAGAACTCCTATAATTCTTGAGAAGCCCTTACTATTAAATTATTCTCTTTTGACATACCCAAATTTTCAACAAACTCAAAGTGTCTTATTTGTTTAAAAGTACTAGATGCTCCAACGAACTATGTCCAAGGGTAATCTCACCGGCATTCATTAGAACATGCTGGAGACCTAGAATGTTTGTATACATTATTCCTTTGTAATAGATGGGTAATTAGTGCACAAATCTATGTATGTATATTTCTGTTAAATACGAAATGTCCAATAGCTGCTCATAGAATAACTGGGCAAACGATAGAGGGTGTCTGCTTTTTAGAGAATTGTTCTTAAACAAAAACATACCTTATACATTGTGCTAATCCCACAGATTCCGCAAGGATTGTGAGTTTTGAGATGTAAAGTCAAAATGGGTAGCCTGTAAGTGGGCTTTTGCACTTTTGCTATCGATTCTTGGCCGTACAAGTGTTAACTTTGAAGGTCTTGCTTGAGAATGGGATGGATGAAACCCCTCACAGGGTGGGTCTGACGGAATCACTAGTTATTCATCTGTTTGGACGTGTAATACCCCATAGCCATATATTTTCTAGAATACACAGTCAGTAGTTATTCATTTCTTGAATCAACTATTAGATTGTTTACTTCTTCATTTAATAGCTAACTTAGGCTCTTTCAACCATTATAATATTTTTATTTTTGTGCTTAGTTTTGACACATCTTTATTTATGTCTGTTCTTCTTGTAAGTGATGACAGTGGGATACTATTCCATCTCTAGCAATAACATTTTAGTAGTTTCATATTATAAAGTAAATACTGTGCAGAACATTGAATTATTGATTTCAAACATGTGTATCTATTAAAGATTAAAAGTAAGGATGTGTGCCCTTATATTGTAATTAAAAGTATGATGATTGATTTTATGGGAAAGTTACAGACTATTTACACTGAAACACTTTACGCATATACGAAAACAAACGAAAAGCGTGTTATAAATCTCTCACAATCGCTAAGAAATTTATTTTGTAAATTTTCAATTTTGCGTCAAATTTTTAATGGATGAATATAAGTTAATATAGAGGGTGTGGTCTGGGATTTTATTTTGGGAACAGACATCTTGTGTGAGTAGGATACACTTAAGGTAAAAATATAAGAAAATACTAATGCGCAATATTTTGTTAGTTGTGAGTAAATGTGGGTCAAAATTTACATAACTTTCGACAGATCATTCTTATGCCAAAAATGTTATTCGCTATCATCGGTCTGAGTCTATTAACAAGTACAGTAGTCGGTTCACGAGCGAGACTATGTAGGTTCAATTCTCGTTGGACGCATAATTTGTATCAGTCTATTTTACTAGAATTAGTATTTCCATGCCTTATTCTAAAAAGAATGAAAATGATACAAAATATAAGTATAAAATATTTTGTTATTACAAAATGGATCATGTTGAAATTTAAAAATTATTAGTGGAAGAATTATCTTGGTGATAAGCGGAAGAAGACTGTTGACAAGAGCACAGTGTTCTGACTGGGACAGTATCCATAGACGAACAAATATGCACGTAGTAATTATGTTTACACATATAGTTCTATAGAGCATTGTAGAGATTATAGCCTGATCTTCTCTTCCATTGATTTGGGTTGACCCATTAACTGGAGTACATTAGCATTATAATGTACATCTTCAGTCATAGCCTTACGAGTGTATAAAGAATTCAGTAACATAGTACCTCAGTAAACACAGGAAGAATGCTAATAAAATAATGATTCCTCTTCGTGTGAAAACTTCGTTGGAGATATTGATGAAAATAGGCACTTGATACCATGCAGCGTGACATATAGAGGTATTTCATCAAGCTATTTGAGCAGAAAAATATCTGAATTTGTCAGTTGTGAATAAAGTGTATCATTCTCTCTCTTCCTGAAGTTTAATTTTCAAGCAATTTCCATGAACATCCCTTACATCAGAAATTCACAAATATTTTGAAATTTAAGGAACTCCTTGTCTGATAATTCATCCCTGTCGAAATTAATTAAGAGGTACACTACTATCACATGAAGGTTGCTGTTAAACTAAACTTTTCAGACCGCGCTCTTGCGAAGTCAGAATTTCCAGCAAATGCCTTAAAGTATTCATATACAGCGAAGAAGAATAATTCAAAGGCAATAACTTTTGGATATAGACAGTTTTTGTAAGCATTCGTTTTCATTTACATTTATGCAAACTGTATTTTATGGTAGAGCAATTTGATAACCTTATTATACTTCAGCAAAAAGTAAAATATTTTTCATATTCTTCTTAACAGTTTAATCACTTCAACAACAATATTACATTTTGCGTTTACTGAAGACAAATTTATTTTTTTTTAATTTTATTTCTGTAAAGAATGTGTTCATTTTGCCTGATAACTACAAAAAGACATTGATAATTTCCATGCCTACTTGGACACAACTATTTCATTTGTACGTTCCGTAGATTTAGATAGTTTCAGAGTTATAATGATCATTACATCTCAGAAACGATACTAGGGCTTGGGCCTCGGCGTCCAATATTACAGCAGCCGTATTTAGTGTACAAAGAGTGATATACTAACACAATCTACTGGCATGAGCCTCATCAAATATTTAATTATCTATAGTTCTTTGGTTAAGGTACCACAAGTACATAACGTTCTTAGTTGCTAATTACAGGTTCTATAATAACCGGAAACCACAATAACTACTGTTCCCTGTGTTGAATGCATCACTTTAAGTTGAACTTGATAAATGTTCGGAGAAATATTTGCAATAATAAGATAACTCCGATTAATGAGTGACTCTCTCCGCTTTCCAAAGATCTTCTTTTAAACAAAGATTTGATCATGTGTTTTGCTTTCAAATGACGATTTGTTATTACATTCTTTTCTTTAGTCACAATGGTTCGTGGTGTCATTAAATCTTGGAACGTTAATTGAACTCCTTTCCCGACGTCATAGAATAGTGAAATTTAGCAGAGCGATGATAATACAATATTCCATTGTTACTTTCATATTTGTCTGTACATTTATATATTGTGAAAGCAAATTATATATTTTTTTATTATCAACTTCTTTATTCTAAAATAAATACTAACCTGCAACTAGCCTGGGTTTACCTGGTTGCTTAACACTTTAAGATTTGGGTAACAAATATTTAGCTTGAGAAAATGTATCCAACATCGAAAAACTCAACAAATAATAATAATATACTTTTTAAAGACGTTCGTTTAGTAATCAATTCTTACTATAAAGTAAAGAAAATATCTTGTTGTGCATGACTAACCAGAAAAGAATGGGACGCGTCATTTCAAGAATTTAGAAAATGACTATGTGAGAGCGCGCCCCATACTTTTCTTTTAGGCACGCATAAACATTTTTTTTACTTTTTAGTACGAATGGATTAAAAAAAGAAAATACTTAAAAGGGTTTCTGCGCAATCCTTTATATATAGCATTACAAAAAAACACAAAATAGTATAGGTGTATAAGGTTCGTTGATAATTGAAATTGTAATTCAATAATTAATATACTATTAAAATGAAACACGGTCTATATGAATATAACTTAATTGATAATGAGCAATGAGATATGAATTAACACAAATTATTATTTTTGTATTTCAGAAAATATCGCTGACCAATATTGCCAAGAGATTTGTCAGTTATGAAACTATTGTTTTTGGTTATCATCTTGTGCATAGTTGCAACATGTGTACACAGTGCAGCTCGCAAAGGTAATATTTTTAAATCTACATGAAAAGTAAAAATAAAACTTATGTATATTTACTACATTATTCAGATATACTAAATATATTATTTCAGCAGGAACATGGGATAAGAGAATAATTGAATAAAATGAACTGGGGTATATAATCCCGATTACGAATACTACTTCTTAATGTGTAAATACGGATAAACGATATCCAAGATAGAGTATTTTTTGAAGTTGTTGTTTTGTAACGCTTACTTTCGAATTTATGTAGTTTTTCGCAATAAATAGCAGTTGTTTAGTCTCTGGTACTAGACAGAATAGTTTAAAATAGAAAAATCATGAAACGCAAGAAGAAAAATAAAATGGTTTGATAAAAGTAAATTAATTATTTAAGTTTAATCTGATATAAGTCCTTGAAGTCTATATTGTATACTAACTTCCAGTAACAAACATAGTCAAATTTAATCATTTAAATTATTTTATATTCTAGTTTTTGAAGGTGCTAAATTGAAATGTAATTTAATTTTAATTTAATTTTAAGACCTTTAGGCAACGTTGGCTCAGGACCGATGGATGATGATATGATGATTAGTAGAATGAAAAAGTGCAAGAAAAAGAGCATATGATGTTTGTCCACCCCAAGCGCACATGGGACAAGCATTGATTGAAACGGACTTTAAGCACCAGAAGTGTGTGCTCTAACGTTTCTTATTTATTTTAACGTAAGCAAAGCATACAAATTTACAATGTTTTTTTTTTATTTGTATTTATTTTGAACAATGTATTAACAATATTTTTATAAAAGCTTATGAAATTTCTATAAGTGTTCATGTGATGTACCGCATTAATCTTTTCCAGGCACAAGTGTCAATAGGGATATTAAATCTATTTGCTTCATTATTCTCATTATAACCTTACATAATAATTCAGTAAATTCGCATACCGATTGCAACGATCTATGTAGCATCTTTGTCGAACCTTGCCCTTATATACTTTTTAAATTTAATTCTCTTTTTTAATGGGGAAGTAAATATTATTTAACTTAATTTTTAATATCTCCCGCACCGAAGAAAATAGTAAATAAAATATATATAGTAAACTCATACAAAAGGCAGCCAATCAGCTTTCTTTCATTGTTTTAAAGGTATCCTGTATAGCTAGAGCCCATTCAATTCCAAAAAGCTTAATTTAATCAACAATCATGCAACACCCTTTGTACGTATATTCATTAGTTTTACCAAAACTAAAAACTGAGTTCTTTCATTAAGTAAAATAACTGCTGAACTTCTTCTCTGGACTCTACTATACAAGAAATATCATCAACGTAGATAATTATATTTAAAGACACCATAAGTTTGTATCCCAATTAGCATTTCCTCTATTTCATATTCAGGTGTTTTCTATCCCTTGCTGCATCAAAGACTCCACGTTTTGTTTCCATATATCTCGGCCTGCTGCTCTCCTCATCCATGTATCTCCTGAAGAACACTTGATTTCATCTATCCATCTTGCATTTGAACGTCGTGTCGGTCGTTTCTTTTCTCTAGAAATCCAATGTAGTACATTTGTTGTCTACTTTCCATATTTTAGTCTAGCTGTGTGACCGACCCATCTCCACTAAATCTTCTTTGCAGCCTTGTTTACATCTTCTACTTTGTGCGCGGATCCTTTCATTTATCTTCTTGTCCTTCCTGGTTAATCCTAGCATGCATCTATCCGTTGCTCTTTGTGCAACTCTTAATGTTTTAGTTGTTTTGCGAACTCGTTGTCCGAACTTCACAGCCGTACATCATCACAAGTAAGACACATTAATTATAAACTTTACGCTTCAGACACATTCGTAGTTAACTTTTGAAAATAAAGTGTAGAACTTCGAATGAACTATGTTGCATGTTCTATTTATTTCATAAGTCAACTTGGCATTCAAAATTTTGAGCTGGCCCAGGTAAACATACTCATCAACTATGTGTATTGTCTCTCCGCAAATCTTTATTGCCTTTTCGCAGACTGTTGATAGTACATTACTTTTATTTTACTTAAACTTATTTGAAGGCCTATTTTCGAACCCCCATTAATAAGTTCACTCATTCTGTTTTGTAGTTCTTTTACACTTGAAGCAAACATCACTATATCATCAGCGAATCGTAGGTTTTGAAGATATTCGCAATTAATCTGTATTCCAACTTCATCCCAGTTTATTATTTGGAACACTCCCACCATTACTGTTGAAAATACTTTTGAAGAAATTGAGAGTCCTTGCCTTGCCCCTTTTCAAACTTTAAATTTTTCACTTTCTCGATGTAGCCTAATGACAGATGTAGTAGTCGAGTAAATGTTCGCAGTAGCTAGGAGTATGCACTTTCGATGCCTTGATGTTCAAGAGATTTAAGAACTGCTTAAAAGTAGCCGGAATCCAAAGCTTTTTCAAACTCTATGGATCCTAGACATAGTGGAAGTTCATATTCATTAGTCCTTTCCTTAACTTCATTCAATACTTGTATGTGGTCCATTATGCTATATCCACGACTAAATCCGGTTTGTTCCTTTCGCTGGTTAAATTCCAAAGTCCCCTTCAATACGATTCAAAAGAACTTTGGTAAACATTTTGTAAATAACTGACAGTAAACTAGTTGGTCTGTAGTTTTCGACGCATTCTTTGTTCCATTTGTTGTACAACTAAATGATAACAGCATCATTCCAACTTGACGGTATTTATCCTGTCTTCAGACACATTGGGAATAATTTAGTAAGTTCCTCTTTCATTATTTCACTCCCCATTTAAACATCTCTGCTGTGACTCTGTCTTCTTATGGAGATTTTTCATTCTTTATCCCTTGAAGTACTTTATACATTTGTTTCATTGCTTCTGGGACATCTACATCATTTTCTTCTGAATCTTCATTTACTAGCTCTTCTTCAGATATTACAAAACTGTGTAGAAATTTCCAGCATTGTTATAATTTTCTCCTCATTTCGTGATACGTTCCCGTCTGGTCTCATAACGGCAATTATTTGCTTTTTCCCTATCATGAGCTGATGTTTGGTTTTCTTCTTTTTATTGTTTATCTCGAGTGTATTTCTAACAAAATAATCTTTGTATGTTAATACATGCTCTCTCTCATTTTCTTCTTTACTGTTTATTTAGTTCTATGTACTAAATTAATTTCATGTAATTTTGTTTGATTTTCTTTTCCCTTCTTTTATTATTAAAGCGTTTTTAATTTTTATTCTGAGATTTTGCATTTTTTTCTTTTGATGCTTGCGTACTATGCTCATATTATCTTGGTTCTAATTTTGTTTATATTATTGATGTCTTCTTGATCTTCTAACTCTTGCAAGGCGCTGAATCTGTTGCTTAGTGCAATCTTCAATGTCTGTATGTGTTTCCCAAAATTTTTTAGATCTAAGCTGGGAGTATTCCTCTGAAATGCTTCTTTCTCTTAAATCTTTTATATTTTTTTTTCAGCTTACATATCACCATCCAATGATCGCTCGAGGTTTTGAAACTGTTCAATCCAACGCATCTTGCAGAATTTCCCTGTTATTTGTAATAGCGTAGTTTATATCATTTTTAGATCGATTTGGGCCTTTTCATGTCCACTTGCTCTGGGGAGGCTTCTTGAAAAATGCATTGCAAGCGAACAGTCTGTTGGCTTCTGAGAATTCCACTAACTTTTCTCCTTTCTTGGGTCTTTTACCAAATCCAAAATTTCCCACTTTCGTGTCACGACCTTGCTTATTTCCTACTTTCGCATTGCAATCTCGCATCACAATTTTATAATTGGATTTTCCACTATGTAATATCATCTGTATCTTCTCATATAGGCCTTCGATTTTTTCCTCAGGATGCGACGTTGTTGGAGCACATACTTGCATGATTTCCATACTGAATCCCTTGTTTATCTGTAATACTACTGGTGCGATTCTTTCTGAGAGTCCTACAATTTTTGTGATCCATGTCTTCAAATCCTTATTAATTATCAAACTATACTTGTCGATTTTAGATTATTCATTCCCTTGAAGTAGAACCTGGTTCCTGACGGTAGTTCCAACTTTTCCTCATTCTTTCTCCACACTTCTGTTACACCTACGGTGTACCACTTAATCCCCGTAAGTTCGTTTAGCAATTCTTATTATTTGTCGTCTCCTGTAAGTGACTGCCAGTTCAGAGTTGCTACGTATAACCTTTTTGAGTAACCGTTTCGGTGTCCAAACCCGCCTTTTTGACACTCTGACTTTCTGCAGGACTGATAGCTGCCGTTGTCAGCTGCATTCCGTTATCCGCGCAATAAGCATCTCCGTGGCTGTTATCTTACTTCTACCATCATGTGTAAAGAATGGACAGGTGCTGACATTTGACTGTACGCAGTCTGCTAATGCGGGTTGGTTAGTAGCCCTTCCATGTTCGTACGCTAAGCAGTTTCTTGGGTATTAACAGGCCCCATGACGAGAATATATGGATTGGACATTAGGTGCCTAACCCGGTCGGTTCCCTTAAGCCTTAGCAAGAGGAATTAAGGGGTCTCTACCCAGTTATTAGTAGAAGCCTTTTGGGGCGACAGTCCCAGGTTGCCGGTCGTGGCCCGGTTTCCCGGCTATATACATAAATGAAAAAAAAAACAGGTAGAGAAAATGATACTTACATGGTAGGTTCTTGAGACAGGTGTAAGGTGTATAATAACATCACAAGCACAATAGAAAAGCAGTACGTTTCGTAAAAGCGTTTTCAACTGGTACTAGAGAAAATGGACAGAGTGGACAGGTGTGGGACTGGTGTTAAGGAAACGCCATATGCATGGTGACAGTGTGGCCTGGTTATGGAGGAGGGAATATGACTAGATGGGACGGAGAAATCATCAAATGGAGAAGAAAGTACGAAGCTTATTAGAAGCAGGTAAGGGGCTCCTGAAGAAATAAAAGTGTACAGAATCAGAAAGAGGGGGAAATAATAACAATAATAAAGATGAAGTGGAGAACAAAGAAACAATATAGAAAAATAGAATAAAAGTGCAACTAGAGACGGAAAAAGAAGAGAAAGAAAGAAGGAAAAGACACTGCGCTGCAGTGACTTACAGGTAGTCGAGGCAGGGTTCGGGTTTGGCGGAAAGGATCAAGATGTAAGCATGCTCCTATCCCCTTCTAACTGTGGTGGGTTAGTCAGAACTCAGGGCATTCAGGATTCTGGTTCGAGAGGTTTCGTCAAAGGTTCAGCCTTAATAGGAAATGTCTTCAGGTATGGGGAGGTGCGGAAGTTGATATTTGTAGGAGTAGCGATGGTTGTTGATGCGGAATGTTAGAGGAATTTTTGTTTCGCGACCGTAGAAGGTGGAACGTTAGTTACAGAGTAGGAGGTAAGTGAGGTTCGATTATATGCACTGCCGGAGTGTCGTAAAGTGTACGTTTTATGAATGACTGGATGTACGAAAAAAATCAGATAAAAAGAGATTTGCAGCGGGGTCTATTGCAAAGTCCAGGTTTGGGGGAGCGGGTAGGATTAGTCCAGTTCTGATGAGAATCTTGTTGAGTTCTGGATGTCTGCGGTAGACAATTTTGGAGCAGGACGGGAAATCTCCTTCAGTTACAGGTGACGCAGTGAGAATGGGGTGTGCCAGTTTCTGGCGCTTTTGGAATGCCTAAAGGTTGAGGCGGTACTAGGTGAAAAGATTGGGAGCGGAGGAAGCTACGCGGGGAGGTCAGTTGGAGTTGGGATTACTACTGGCAAGGTCCAGCTGTATATGGATGAGAGGTTTGGGATATCCAAGGTCAGTGAGAGCTGAGGATATGGCACTGAAATAGTTTTGGAGCGAGTTATCAGAAGAGCAGATACGGGAGCCCCAGACAGCAAGAGCGTATGGAAGAGAGTGTTTAGTATGGTATGGATGGGAGCTGTTGAAATGGAGACAATACATACTGTTGGCAGGCTTTGATGAGAAGGCCTGTCTCAAATCGATTGTTCTTGAGCCAGACAACCACATCAAGGAAGTTAAGTGTTCACTCGAGAAAGGCCAGGTGAACCTGACAGGAAAATTTTAGCATAGGTTTTGCGTATATTTATATGTAGTAATATTAGTAATATTAGACAAGTAATATTAGACAACTGAATTACTTGAATGCTTATTCTTCTATTGTTTTATAAAAACTTTGTATTTTATTACTAACTTCCATCGGTGAAATTAATTTGTCCCAAAACCATATAAATATCCCAAATTTACCAAATCAAAATCAATTTCCAACGTCCTAAGTTGAAGAATTTTCTATTTGCTTACAAGGGGCCTAAATTCTCTAATTTGTATAAGAATCGTTTGAATACTCATTGTATACTTGGTTCCGATTTAATACGCCTTGTAAGGTTCGTGCTAAATTAATAGTCAAGAATTTAGTCAAAATTTATAGTCGGAGTTATAAGGCTAAATATGAATATTTTTTCTTCCAAACCCAAAGCATTCTAGATCAACAAAATATCGGTAAATTAGACGAAAGATTCTACCATGACCTTATTTTCCTTGATAGTATTTTTTCTTACTAATCAGGAACAAATATACCTCTAAATGTTTATCTTTAAATATACCATCCACTTCATTGGACATCAGGGAAACCGGAAGCGTCCGAATTTAAGCTATGTAAAGCATTTTAATTTATTGTTATGTAAATGGACTTCTACTTCTCTTTGTGATATAAATTAATTTCATTTTTTAATAAATTTAGCTATTTTCTGCTTAATCATTTAATCATTTTTGTGTGAAATATTGGTTATAATGAGCTCATATGTTTCATTGTGCACTTCATTTTTCTTAAATATTTGTTTTCAATTTCCTACCAATTTAATAAGAAACAGTCATTTTCCTCTTATTCTTTCCGCGATAAGGTTACAAATTAATATTTTCCAAAACTTATGAGACATAAACCCGTAAAATAATACCTTCACCTCTGTAATTTAGAATTCTACAGATTGTATTTGTCGAAATGTCACTATAACCGGTGGCTTGTTTTTTAATCTCATACATTACTGATCTAATACTTGATTCATTGATCTATTCCATTTGGTTTCGTTTAAAATATTCTTTCTTTCTCACATATAATTTTGTTTTTTTAAGGTTGCGAATTTTTTTTTAGAAACCCGTCTTTCTTGTAATTGTTGCGTAATCTTACATATTAAATGTTCAGCATCTTCGTCTTCTAATATCGCATTACTTAACTTCTAAAGTATCGTTGTTCAGCTGCATAGGTCTCACTTCTCGTGGCTTATCGGTGAATCTGGCATCCCCAGATCGAAACATCTGGCAATTTCGAACATTCACAGTAGCCTAAAAATGACCGTATGTGGTCCTCCGACGCTACAATGATCAAGCACAAACCACGTTTCCAAAACTTGGAGTAGATCTTCTCCCTCTACACGCTGATTCACAATCAAGTGCTTGATGATTGACAATTCATAATTCAGCTATGGCACATGTGGTCTACTTCACTATTCGCTAGTAAGATGGCGTCATTGCAGTGGTTATAGCATCTATGACATTACTTACGGGATAAGCCGATAGAAAAACAACAACATTTGTGTTGAAACATGTGCAATTGAAGTGAAGATATTTTCTTGTAATGAATATCACACACACAACATATAACAACCGTTTGTAACTAATCCGAAACCGGTAAAAGCTGAAATATCGGATAGATGTGGACTGTCAATTTACAAGCCTTGGTTCAATTTCCAGTTAAGTTGTGTGCTACTTCCGTACGGACTTTACAAGAAACAGTAGTGGAGAATTGTGTCTGCTGAAAGAATTTTGCAATTGAGTTTAGATGCTTAAGCATTGGACAGTTTTGAAATTAAACAAATGAGTATGAAATAAGGTGGTCCAAAAACTCGAAATTCGATTCAAGGGGGTCCGAAAAAGTTGCCTATGGACTATAGTAGTTTATTAACCAAATTTGTAATCCTTTGGAAAGTAACAAATTTTGCGTGTGGGGACTGAATTTATGTATTTCCGTTGCTTAGGCTATGTAACCAGCAAAACCTGATTTCTATTTGTTTACTGTATTGGTGCAATGGAAAAAGAATTTTAAACGTAACGATACATTGAATAATAGTTACAAAAGACGTTGCTTAAAATTAATCTCTCGATGCCTTTTTCTACAATATGCATTTCTAGTTTCTAGAATATGCCTAACTAAAAACAGAAAGTTCAATACTTGACTCGTGTATCTCAGCGATAGGACAGTTTTGTGTTCGAAGTGTGGAAATGTTGGTATTTGATAGTGTATTTAAAAAACTATTTTATTTAGTGATTTTTGTGAGACGTTTGAGTTGTTATTGATTCATTTCCATTGTTAATAAACAGTTTGTAAAAGTTTAGCTAAAGAGTGTACGTACTTGTCGTCAAAAGTCAATAAACGAACTGCTTATGCATTTTGCTGCTCTCAGTTACCGACGTATGGTGACGTGATAATATATTTTCATATTTTATCTTATTGACTTTTAAGTATCACACAGTAAACTCTCTTCTGCACTGTCAGCTGTAGCCACAGATCGGGTCATTGAAATCTGGAATAAAGCATACATTTCCGATTTTCCAGAAGAAATGCAGAATAATAGAATACCAGCAAATGCCATGGTATTTAGAGCAGTTCGGCCTCATCAAAGAAAATCTCAATTGAGGAATTTTCCCAAGAGTCTTTTAAATCTTGTTTGATATTTATGCATGTAAAGGCATCCAACAAAAAGTTATTGCATTTTCCCTGCTTCATCAAAAGTTCCGTCCAAAGAGCTTCAATTTCCAAAAAAAAATCAGAAACGGGAGACGATTATAATGATTACATGATTTGACATTTAGACTACTGAATTTCTTCAATACCATGAAGCCAGAAAATATAATATAATGATTACCATATCTACATCCTATTAACACCTTTAGGAGTAAAGCAAACTTATAAAAGTACACACTTGCAGGATTTATGGGTATTTTCTGTGATAATATTTTGAAATTCCTTGCCATTCGTAACTGCAGCATCAAATCTGCATCACTTTATACTATTTTAATTCTTTCATCGGAAAACGTTATGTTCATCAAATCATCTACAGTCTAGTTTGCATATAGTTTCACAAATTCACGTATTGCTGAGTTGTGAGCTTCTTTGAGCTTCTTGCACGCTTTCTTCTCTTTCATACCCTTTTCTCGCAATTGCACCAATACAGTGATATTACTGAGTTTAATGCCAAGGTAATTTCGAATTAGGTAATAAATTGGTGGGAACATAGTCTTCCAGTCTCCAAAGGTCTTTACCTAATTTTGCAATCATCGTACAAAATACTTCGCCTGTATGTCAGCCGAGAGTACCCACATGAACAATTATGCTGATTACCCAATACGCATTAAAGTTTATGTCTAATGATTCTAATTTATATACTTCATGAGTGCAAAGTCCTATGTTATTTGAGACAGTACTTATAGAGAAAAAGAAAAGATACCAAATTGCAAAGTGCATTTCAATACTTTCGGCGAAAAAATATCCACTAAATCATTTTCTTGACATAAATAAAGATAAGTACTTAAACCAAAACCATAGTAAATTATCTTAAGGTAAAGAACATTAGCGCAGACATAAACTAAGAAACGCATATCGTTACTAAGCGAGTTTCCAAGCAAAAGTGGAGAAATGCCTAAATTCAGTCCGCTTTTGTCAAAGAAAACCTAAAAGTTTGTGAGAAACTACTATTGCCAATAAGTAAATTCTGAAAACCAAGGTCAATATTATTTAGGAAAATAGATAAATAAGTTATGCGAGTTACACAAGCACGACAAAGAAAGTCTCAACTCCTTTGCGACAAAGGAAAAATTTGACTGAAATGTTTCAAATTTTTGACCAAACTATTATTGTCCATAGTCAGTTTTTCAATGCAACGTTGAATCGTATTTCAGAAGAATATTTCTCGTACCGGCCTGGTATGAAAGTAGTTTGAATGTAATTTTAAAGTCCTTAAAGCAAATTTGGTTAAGGTCAGATTGATGGATTGTGACATGTTTTGATAAAACAAAAACGTGGGAACAAGCGGGAAAACCACGAGAAAATCCACGCAGACAATGGTTGTCGACCTCAAAGTTCACATGGCATCAGCAGGTATCAACCTGATGATTCCTAGCACCAGAGATGAGAACTCTGCCTTCGAGTTACCGCGAAACCATATGCAAGTAGTAGTAGTAGATAAACATAATTACTTCAGCTTGTTAACTTTCTTTTTCTTTTTCTGTGTGTTTTCTAATCCCAACCATTTTAATAAAATCTCAGTGGACGTTGATTTGTGGGTACTTATATTACTGTGGGTAAAATAAATACTGCCGTGTTTGGAATATACCAAAATTAATAAAATCGTTAAATATTAACTTCGCCCATTGCCCTGATACTTTACAGGTTGGACGTCATAATTTAATTGTTTTATATTTTGTTTTACATCTACAAAATAATATTAAATTTATATGTTGTGTGTGTATGCACATTTGAGAGACGCAATGTAAAAGAATAACATTTCTAAAATTTAAAGCTTCCTCACTATTGATATCCATACTGTACCAACTTAAAAGATATCAAGTTTGATACAAGTGTCGTAAACGCCTTATTAATTTAAATTCAATTAACAGTATAATCACTTTTGATAGCATCGTACTTATCCTAAAATTGTGTTAAGGTGAACTGCGAACTTATTGGTTCAACGACACTTCTTTCTGGATTTTTACCTACAGCTGTGAGTTCACAAGGAAATGTACGCCAGGGCTGGCCCCTACGCTAAATGAATCTCAGAGCTATCATATAGGAGTGGAACTGACGAGAGTTTCAAGTAGATACGAAGTTTCACCCTTGCGCATATGAATAGTTAGCTTTAGTCTAGAAAGTGATTATTTTCCTCATTTTTCGTGAGTAGATTTCGTTGAATTTTCTTTTGCTTTTTGCGCTTGGCAACGGAGCGCTTTACTTGGTATTTCTGATAAGGTCACTAATGACCGAGTCGTTACAATCCCAGATGTCTGAGTGAGGGATGTGAGAAAGTTGCCTGCAGCTGGGCTCGAGAATTAAATTACATTTTTCTTTCTACTGTGGAAGTTGCTATTTCACTGTGCATTGAATGAATTGATGTAGATCAAGTTACTACGTTTACTTCGTCCCGAAACAAGTATTGAATTATGAAGAGAGATGGTATAAGTTGGAGTGTTGCTGAAACGTGCCCGAATAGGCAAGGTGGCTATTATGAACATTTTGACAAAATTGAAAATTTGAATGCAGAGAGCTGGAAAGCGTGAAGTCAATATTGATTCTGTTATTAAGAAACGTCATATGGTATTCTACAGAGGAATTGCTGCTATAAAACGATCACATAATTATCGTAGAAGAAAATTTAACCAGTTCTTAAATACGTCATACTAATACCTACTTGGAGATTTCTGCAGGCTTGAATTTCGTAACGTATGCAATTTATTTTCTCTCTCGTAGATGACTATTAAATTTGCCAGAAAGTGAGGCAGGCGGACATCATTCTTTAATTTGTTTAGTAGCATGATTTCTTTAGAACCAGTCACCCTCCTCCGAGAACATACGTAGAAATGACTTCCGGTACGTTCTCGCTCAGGCGCAGAACGTGAAATATAAGTAACACAGACAAGTGCTTCTTCCACAACTCCCAGCTTAGTCTAGTTGCTAGTGAATTGGTTACCAAATCCGGAGATCCCGGGATCGAACTCTGGTGTGGATATTTTAAAATTATTTTAAAGAAAATTAACTGCTTTTTTTTTTATGTATCTAGTCATTAGAAAGCTTAATAAAGATAGTGATTTAATATCCTACCTCAAATTACTGGTCTTCCATCAGGCATTTCCCCAGGTGCCGGATAGGAAGAAACAACCTCATATGGAGAGTAAAATACATATTCTAGGCGGACCAAAACCAATAGTGCTGCCTTGCAGTTAGTAGAAGGATCTACGAAGGCCAGGGGAAGAAAACCACGAACAAAAATATCATGTTGATAGGAAGCAGCATAACGATTACCACTCTGATACTGAAGATGAATGGCATCGGCAAGGCTCAGAGATGGACAGAAGACGGTATATTGAATGTCTACCATTACTGCGAGGTCGTAGAGCTAATTACTCTACACCGCTAAAACATGTCAAGAGATAGTAACAGATAGTTCATGGATTCTCCTGGGGTAAAATATTCCGGTGGTAAACTAGACCCTCATTCGGATCTCCGGGCAGGGACTGGTTCAGTGGGCTCGGAGAACAGGATTAAGAAAGAACTTAGAATAGGAACGCGGAACATACGAACATTATACGAAACGGATGCTCTTCAGGTGGAGGTACTCGAGACCGAGAAATACTGGCTAGACATATTAGCAATACAAGAAGTTCGGTGGGAGGGTAAAGATAGCATCCCAAAGGACAATTTCCATTATTACTGCGGGGAGCATAGTCTCATGCTTTCGGAACGGGATTATTCATTAAGAACACTATCCTTCAGGCGGTTCATAATATAGAGCTCTTGAACGAAAGACTACCGCACGTTACGATACATACTTGATGGGGCAACACGATTTTATTAAGCGTCTATGCTCCGACCGAGGTGGTTACTGATAATGGCAAGGATATATTCTACGATGAGCTAGAAAGACTGTTTAGCCGGATGCCGTAGTATAAATCGAAAACTGTGTTGGGTGACTTCAATGCAAAGGTAGGGAGCGAAGTATAGTATAGGCAAATATAGCCTTCACGAAAAGACCAACAACAATGGAGAAAGACTGCTAATTTTCGCGATTTCGAAAAACCTACTGGTTAAGAGCACGTACTTTGAACACGGAGACATACACAAATACACATGCGTATCTCCAAACGGGAAAACTCTCAACCAGATCGATCACGTATTTGTAGATAGGCGAAGACACAACAACATAATGAATGTTAGGTCGTACGGAGGTGCGGAAAGTGACACCGACTATCAATTAGTGATCACAATAGTAAGGGGCAAGTTATACATAGCGAACAGAGAAAGCAAGGGGTCAAAACAACGTAAATTCGAAGTTAAACGATTAAGTAATCCGGGCATAAAAGTAGATTACCAACTCGAACTCTCAATTAGGTTCGAAATTCTAGCCGACTCGAGTAATAATAATGATCATATAAGTAATGAAATTGATGTAAGTAAGATGTGGGAGGCAATTCGTGAAATAATTATTTGCGCAGCGAAGGAACGTGTAGGTGAGAGAAAACAACAAAAAAACAAACCTTGGTTTGATGAAGAATGCATTCAGTTTCCTGAAATACTAAAACAAGCCAGGCAACGATGGTTAAGTAAAAAAGCGAAACAAATACTAGCCCTAATAATTACCGCGGAATCTCGTTACTAGAACCTGGCACAAGGTATTAAGACATATTCTGTTAACACGGATAAGTGTATGAAATAATTTGAGATTACCAATGTGTATTTAGAAGAAATAGATCACGTTGGACCAGATTTTCACCTTGGGACATATTTTGGAGAAGAAAGGGGAATACAATGGGACTGTTTACAAGCTAATAATAGATTTTAAGAAAGCATACGATTCTATCAAAAGGAAAGACTTACACAATATCTAGTTAAGATGTGTGTCAGCTAGCATAGTACGGACAGGTAATATTGTGTGAGATAGTTTCAAGATTCGAAACCGATTGATACAAGGCGATGCCTTGTCCCCCTACTGTTTTACTTTGCGTTAGAATATGCGATTTTAAAATTAAAGGAGACAAATGGTACTTTCATTGAATGGTATGATTCAACTATTTGGAGACTCGAATAATATAGATTTAATATAGGACGATATATATGCAATACAAAACAAGAACGATGTCTTACTAGAAGCTTGCTATGAGATAAGTCTGCACCAAAACAAAACACATGATAACAAACCGAAACAGAGGGAATGCAGGAAATAAAGATATAAGAATTAGGGATGAAGCCATAGAGAAAGTAAACAAATTTAAATACTTTGGAGCATACGTAACAAGCAAAAAATAAGGTCACGGAAGAAATAAAAAGTCACTTAGTATAAGATAACACATTTTTCTATTCAATCCAAAAACTTCTAACATCGCGAATAATATCAAGGAAATTGTAATTGAAAATATACAGACCAGTTAATCTGCCGGTAATACTTTACGGTTGCATAAGTTGGAGTCCGACCCTAGCGGATGAACTTAAATTACGTGTGTTTGAAAATAATGTTTTGAGAAAGGTATACGGGCCTAAACTTGACGAGATGACTAGAGAGTGGAGGAGACTGAAAAATGAAGAACTCCGCGGACTGTAACGATTCACCAGATGTTGTAAAAATAATGAAATCGTGACGACTAAGGTGGGTAGGCTATGTAGCTCGGACGGGGAAAAAACGTAGATTATATTCTATACCGGTTGGAAGGCCGAATGGAGGGAAACCATTAGGTAGACCGAGACGTCGTTGGGAGGACAATATTAGATGAGATCTTTGAGAAGTAGGTGTTCGTGATAAACACTGGCTTGATATTGCCCAGGATAGAATCCAGTGGCGAACGTTTGTTACTGCTGCGGGGAACTTGCGATTTCCATAAGCTATAGAGTTAGTTAGTTAGTGATTTAATATAGCAAATAGAGGCTACTGAAGCTAGGATGTAGATAAATAAATCATGACAGGATGCAGGCAGGCACGATGCGTCCGAAGGTAGCAAGGGATTAGGCGCAACACGTGATTAGCTGTGAGCATACGCAAAAGTGATGTGCCGTACCGGAAGTGCTTCCATGTGGGTTCTCCTTAGAAAGGAGCGAGTTCTAATGGTTCTGAAAATTCTTGGGTGTTGCTACGTTATCCTTTTAAGCCATATACAGCGTTTCGTAATGGACTCAATTTGATTGCAGAAAGTTTACTTAGAGTACGACATTTTCGAGAGAAAGTTTAGGAAATATAAGAGCGTCAAGCCAGTTATATATCAACAAGGAGATAATGTATTCGTTCCTACAAACAATGTTGTGGCACTGAATATTAAAGTTAATTGGGCATTGCATTGATAGTTTGGCAGTTCCGGTATAGTGATGAACGTACGCTGTAAACAGAACTTGAAATACATTTGGGAGAACCTCTCCGAGGACCTTGCTAGTCATAATAGTACACTTTCTAACATAAATCTCCAGGTAGAAGATAGTTTTGTTTAGTACATAAAACTATTTCGCGAACTTTAGATGCTTGTATCTATGAACAAACTTACATATACGATAACCCATCAACTTTGTGCGACGATTCTTAAAGATAAACGAGATCAGTTCGCTTCAAAGTTACTAGATTAAAGAAACGTGTTGCTAACTACTCTTATTATTGTAGCACGAACGTGGTTTCAGCATTGGAAGTCAGGAAATATTTTTCAGAATAATTTATGAGTGTAATTACGTATAATGTTCGTAGTCTCAGACAATGTGGTTCATTCTCTGCACTCCGGGGATATTTGAATCGAAATTTACTGTTAAAGGTTTTTCAAGTTGGTTTACATTTAATTTTGGTGTTCGAAAAGTTAAGCGATATTTTTTGCTTTCAAATCCGAACTACTGTAACTGTGCTTAGTGGACATGTTTGTTTTAATATAGAGTTAACTGGCCACGGTGTCTGTAGACTTACGATATGCCCACCGGATGGTGATACACTAATTTTGCCGAGTAATGCATAGAAAACGTATGAAAATATTTAGTATTTATAACACATGTTGAATAATTTTGTTGAGATATTCTTATTGTTGCTGACTCATTTTTAGTTTTTTTCTGCCATTGTTACTAAAGAAAAACGAGAGTGAATCTCGTCTATTGTTACTGCTCTGGCAGGTTATGCTAGTTTTGCCAAAACTGTGTTACGGATCTACGCACATATAAAATCGCTGTAATTTCACAGTTTGATTACCGGAAAAATTAGAATTTTAATTTTAGCCGCTATTATCCTTTCCTACGTTGCCTTCCCTATCTATCTATCTATATATATATATATATATATATATATATATATATATATATATATATGTTTTCTCTCTCCCCACATACGTTTTCCTCTCAGCTTCTCTCCATGTTATCTTCCTTCATTTCCTCTTGTCTTAGAAAAATATAGAAATCTCAATTTATATTTGAATACATTTAAATTGTTTCCTGATTATTTTTTTTACATAGATGTTGTTGAATAAATTTTCTGTAATATAATGGATGAGAATTCATACGTTTTCAGCAAAAAAAATAGTTTTCAATAAAGAATGGCGTGAATGAGAAAGAGTTAGGTTTTACCTAAAAACATAACACAATAAATGCAATTATGTTGGACTAGATAAATTTCAGCCATTGAAAGTCACAATTCTTTTGATAAGAATTCTTACACTTGAGTTACAAATTATGCCAGTCTGATTTCAAAATGTCTGTTTCTCCATTTGCTCGAATTGCCTCAATTATCACTAAAGATATGAAGTATTCCCACTACAAAGCGCATGATGTGTGATATTGGGAAAGTTTAGTTGTGAATATTTTCATTCCACTCAGATATTGCTAAACTTTCCGCAGATTTTCAGCATCCGGATATTCCTTGCTGCACTCAAACACAATTGGCACGATATCGAAATCTACTTTCCTCTTCGCATGGCTACTTTCCGTGACGCTTTTACGGTGTCTTTTTTACCGTGACCTCAATTGTCAAACACCTTGATGTTGTTCCCAATTGCACTTCGATTTCGAACTGGGACAAGAAACTTGTGGACAACAAGGTTTTAGTTATCATAGATAGTGGTGAATAAGATACTTTAATGGATTAGGAAAGAGAAAAGAAATACACCAGCAAATATTTGCAATCAGGCTGTTCACGGAAATGTAAAGATTCACACCGTTACGTTGGACATGGCATAGCGTACGAGTTCGCTCGTTCTCTCTACTAAATACAACTCTACTATTGGGGTACAGAACTACTCCATCTCAGTGCAAATGTAACATTTGTAGCCTGTAAGAAACCACCACCTGATAGATTATGTTACATTTAGTCATTAGATAGCTGAAGAACAATTACTCAAAGAACAATTTCTCATGGTGAATTTAATGAAATATTGCATTTCTAGGGATATGTATCGAAATTATGACCAGTTTAAATCTGAACCACAATTTGAATCTGATTCTAAACTATCTACAAGGAAGAAATATTAGAAGACTTTTGACATATCTCTTGTACATCAGCAGGTTACTATGTCCCCAATGATCTACAAAATGTTATAACAAATTTTAAACGTACACAAACCAGCACTCTCTTTAAGTGACAAACAAAACTCTCGCTAAAAGACATATACGAATTCGTGATTTTGGGGTTGATCCAAAAGTTACTTCTAAGCAGACATGCAATACAATCTGTCCGGGCTGCTTTAGGTATTAGAATTATGTTCTTTACGAATAGAAGAATGAAACATTTTAGTAGACTCTCAGTGTTTATATGCAGCAAAATTAACACTAGAGTAGTTTTGTACCCAACCTGGTTTAAATGTAAGTATATACCTCTAGATAATTTAATGGTTAACATGAACTAAAGGACATGCTAAGAACAAGAATCTTGCTAACAATAGTATGTATTTTAAATTTTACTAGATAAAACATGAATACATTCTGTTGTGATACCTAATAGATTGTTTCTTAGATATATATACTGTATATATAAGGGAACAACAAAAGTGGTTGTTTTCTTTTACTACATGTTCAGAAATTAACAACCATGATTTTATGAGGTTATTTTGTTAAAGATTTGAAATATGTGGTACTGCTCTCTTTTCATAAACATTGCAATATCTATTTTCAGCTCCAGATTGCGGCTTCTTCGGAGCCTGCTATTTATCACCTGTGTGTTATAAACAATGTAACTTGTGTACTTGCTCACTTGGTCTTGCTATCCAGTGTAATCTGGAACCTTGCCCGACTGATTGGGATGCTGGAAAACATGGAGTTATGGTGGATTATTAAGTGATGCTGCTAAACGATGATTTGTTTGGTTTGAGACTACATTGTATCTGCACAATTTGTTAATAAATGCTTCATTCGTCTGGATAGCGTTTGATTAGTTTACTGCAGTATTTAAGTAAGGAAATAATTTAAAATCTTTGTTGTTTGTTCCGAAGATAAATTGAACAGTATTTCTTAAATCCGGAAAATTAAATAACATGTGTAGCTGCTGTTCACACAAAGCATATCCTACCTACGTATTAGCATAATATTTAGAAATATAATTTTTAGACTGAACGCAGATAATTTACCGAATATATTGTTAGAATAAAGTGGAAATACAATAAGGTGTTCGACGTAAAATTAAGGTGGAGCACAGTTCAAAGACTGTGTATATAACTACCTCCAGGTTTCAGCAGCGAGCATCATATTTGGATGATCATCTTTCCGTTACCAAAAATTTCTGAGAGCTCTCTAACGACACTTCAACTACGTATAAGGCTATTAGAAATAAAAAAAATATCACTTCTTCTCTTTATTTCTATTTAAACATTTATATATTCAGACAGATTGCAACACTAGATAGAGTGTACGATGTGGTTGCAGCGTTGTCTACACATAACAAAATTGCAGATATTATTACACTTATACAATGTAGGACGTGCAAGTTCTGTGTGTTGTATAGAGTTTAACATTTGCTTTACACTGAAATGAAATGATAAAATTCCGTGTTTCCTAATAATTCAGAAATTTAGGTATTCTAGACTTACTGGTTTATTGACCACGAGCTCCTTGAAAAGCGAACGCTACGCATACATTCGAATTCTCCCGCTACATACCTACCTAAACCAAGACATTCTTAAGATATAAATTTCCCACTCTCTCTACAATCACTCCTGAAAATTGTATAACCTATACGAGCTAGTCTCTCCAAGACTTTTCAAATGACACGTCAACCACCTTCCTAAGTCTAGTAGTTTCCAAGTTCAAAGTTGTCGACAGACGAATAGAGCCCTTGTATAATTTTTCACAGCACCTGCTGTTGAAACCAAAAAGTGTTGGAAAAAAAATGACATATATTGTGAGCTCTTTTCAACGGTAATATTCGTAAATAGCCTTTGTAAAATATCCTTTAAATATGGTATCCCTATATGCAGACGTAGGTGTTACTATATAAAATGTTCTTTGAAGTCATTTTAAATAACAACTAGATAATATCTATAGAATGACCTTTTCTATTATATATGATACTAATTAACCATATTTGAAAGTGATTATACTTTACACAGATTATACTTTACTGTACTGTACTGTGTGATAAGACGTTTATCACGTATTATTATTGTGAGTGAAGTAGGCACTGTCTTCACGTTCATGAAAACACAAAACACTTTCAAATATAAAAGTTGTCCCATTGAAACCTTTAGTTGTTAATACGGCGAAGTTTACTCAGTCTTGTCGAAACCATTGCCGGTGTTAACTACTGCAAAATTATTGACGAGATGTCCAGCAAATTGTATAATGTACAGTTAATGTTGGTCAGTATAAATTGTTCTTTTCCACTTAGCAGACAATATTGAACCGCACGTAGCAACAATAACTATGATATGAAGTACTCTCGCTGCTTCAATATTCCTCGGGCCTGGCACATTTAGGCTACCCTCTAACTAATTTTCTGAAACATAATATATTCAAAAATACGAATGCTAAGATTTTCAATTACAGAAATTGTGGATCTTCTGGCAGTCACATTTTCTCCGATGGGAGAGTGAGAGTCGTGTTTATCTTGTCAGAGATGTTTTGCTAGGGTCGGAGGCTATTTGAAAGCAAACAGCCATATTTACTACATTCCAAAACTAAATAATAGTGTTATGTAAGAAAAGCACTTCTTATTTCCAAAGAATCATGTGGTCTTAGTACAAAGGAACTCTATTTATATGCACGAAAGTTGTTCCGTTAACCTTTCAAAATTAAATAGTAAATATCTGTTTACCCTCGATGATAAAAAGACAGCTAGCCAGAGCCATAATGCCCATACCAAACATAATGAGAAAGTAAGAAAAATTGTAGTGGAAAGCTTCAATGCAATTACTTTAATGGGCTTTTCAGGCGAATAAATATATTCTACTTTAAATTCGCTGTGTAATCGCGCTTTAATTCAATAAATTATAAATATTTTCTGTTTGAATCATGCAATACATATCTCAAACGCCACGCCAAAATATATTTATTGTGAAATTATTATAACCAATTTATTATAAATCCTATAATATATTTTTTTTATAATTAGGCCTAATAACTCATTATTTAAAGAAAAGTTTTTTTTTGCAGTGTCTCTTAATAGGATTTTGCATATTTTTATACCACCTGATGCCACCTGATTCCTTTATATCTAAATTTCTATTGCTATCAGTTATATTTTAAAATTGGTCTATGGAGATTATTCAAACTATAAACATAGTTAAGCAGGAAACCAAAGCACTCTCCCAATAAAATTATTAACTGATATATAAAGGTCTTCAAGTTTTAACTAATATAATGTTTACCTTTTATTGGTAAGTAGTTAATTGATTGATATGAATGCAAACATCGGATGCCTTTATCTGGTGAAATTAATATATTGAATCGAATTACGAACTTTATAGGAAAATATCATAGTTTCCTAATATCAAACAATCGTAAAACTGCGTATTTTATATCTTAATATTAGTTTTATTGTTTCTGTTATACATATGTTAAATTTGCATATAGCCGATTCATTTGCTTTGTTGTAAATCCATGTTGAAAGTTTCAAAAATATTTCTTCAAACACGTGTTTACCTATATCTATTTTTTAATCTAACTATATATTTAAAAAATATATTTCTTATATAATTATCAATAGCTTATTTAATATTTCAGAAAGCTATTTTCCTACCGTAATCTGCACTTTATCGCTTGGAAGCCTAGCGTTGTAGATAATTTAAAACATCATTCGAAAAACACAAGTTTTGCCTTTTATTTTTCCTTATCGACATTGAGGAATTAAAACTTCGCTTCTTAAGTTAACCAGCTTGCATGTAGTTGGTCTACTAATACACTAAACATGTAAGCTAAAATATAACTTTTACTCATAAGTGTTTTTTAAGCTAACCAGTATCTGTAGTTTTCATTTTTTTTATTAAGATGAAATGAAGTAAGCACATACAAAGTGTTAGAATTTAACATGACAAATACAAATTTTCGTTTGTTCTGATGTTTTAAATGGGCTTACTTTTGCAAAGACAACTATATTATATTGTCCCACATTTTTGGAAAGAATGCAAAAACCTAACTTTAATTTTCACAAGTATCATTCATTCATTCATTCATTCATCAGTTAGGCTGTCTATTTATCTATCTATCTATCTATCTGTCTTTCTCTCTTTCTTTTTCCCTTCCTTCCACTCTCTCTTTCTTGCTTTCTCTCTATCTATCTCTATCTCTCTTTCTTTCTATATCTCTTTACTAATGTATGCTTCGGGTACTAAAACACAAAATAGGTCCTTCAGCTTAATACTTTAAACATCATGATTTAAATTTAAGTATTCGATTTCTCCAAAATTTCTAGACAACTAACTTGTAAGTTTATACTCCATCAAGTTAAGCGATTTTCTCTCTACCTAACAAACGTAGGTCATAATTCAATTACCACTTATACAGTTATGTTATATTATTGTTACTCCCTTATATGTCTTTACGTAATCACTACCTATTGATTCACCTTGAGCTAACTTTATAGAACCGGTTTTGTGCTAGGCATGTGCTGTAGCTATACACAAACAATATGTTATTTTAAATATATAAATAGGGAGATACAATAATATAACATAACTGTATAA
>JAGDQP010009226.1:29423-40505 GCA_022664845.1 Lepisma saccharinum
ATCTTTCTTTTGCGTACTTTCCAGTAGCAATATTTTACTCCAGAGACCTTACTCTCCATAAGTAAGTGATATCATGTGAACATCGTATATTTAGCTTTAAACAACTTACGATCTTAACATTATAAAAGGAAACATGGAATATTCTTTTACTCTTAACGAAACAACATTGTTCTTGCTCTGCTTCAAATTCGGAATTCACATCTTATTATGTAGCTATATGAAGAAGAGTGATCTAAAACAACAAAAATATATTTGGTACATGCACAAGTTTTACGTGTTTGTGGTTCACATGTAGAGAACGGGAATATGACAAATTAGAACTCACTTAGGACTGTGAATAATCGGCATCGGAATCAATTATATTTTATAAGCTTTGTGGATGCAAATAAATCACATGTGCATAATATTCTTAATGTGTGGAGTCCAAGAACTATTGTACGGAAGATTTCACAGCCTCCTCACCACCAAAGATGTTATACCCGATAAAGTTACGCAAAGAGAAAAACAGTTTGTAGTGTGTAGTGTGTGTGGGATCTACAAGGACTAGCTGTGACCGATACGAAATTAGTTACAAAAATGAAGGTTTTAGAAAAAAATATTTGCATTTCAGTATTTTTCCTTTTCTTTTCCCCGCTCTTCGAGAGAGCACCTCCCGAAGGTCGATATTTTATGTGAAATTTAACTTTGATATGTTTGTGTGTAAGAGACATCTTGATATTATATCTACATATTATTATTTTGATCTTATAATCTTCTGTTCAATAGTTGTAGACATGTATTAGAAAGTTAAATATTATGGACGGCGTTTTGTAAACTTCGAATCTTCTTCTATTATCTAATTGCTTGCCGAAAGATTAATAATGGTCTCTAGTTACTTGGACAATATTCATTTTAGGTATTAGAAAAATATCGATACACAATAACGGCTTTTAAGTCTTTCTATCATACATTTTAATAATTCCGATTGCTGTAATATCCGAACTGTCAATATATTCAAGTATTAAGAAACTATATTCACAATTAAATTGAATGTTATGTAAGTAATGGAGATAGCTTGCGTTTGTTACAATATAACAGAAACAATTAATGTATTAGGTTTATACCTTCGGAATTCCTTGCTATTTGTGGACCACGAAAATCTCATACTACATACAACTGAAGAGGTAGTACAAGAAGGACTTCTCCGCTTAAATATAAATGTTAAAGCATTATATTGTTTCGTGTTAATCGTATCATGTTCAGTGAATAAGGTTTCTCTGTTAATATAGTGCTTGAACAACCGAGAAAACCACTGTAACAATATATTATGAATTCCAGGAAGTTTATGTTTTACACACAACCAACGAAACCGATTTAGGTTTACTCTGGAGGAAATGCCTGTATTTCTGGCTATATGGTGTATACTTCCTGTAGAACTCCTCTAATTCTTGAGAAGCCCCGTATTCTTAAATTATTCTCTCTGAACATAACCACATTTGGCACAAAACTAAACGTGTCTGATTTGTCTAAAAGTACTAGATGCTCCAAAGTACTATTTCCAAGGGTAATCTCACCGGCATTCATTAGAACATGCTGGAGACTTAGAATGTTTGCATACATTATTTCTTTGTAATATGTGGATAATTAGTGCACAAATTTATGTATGTAGATTTATGCCAAACATAAAATGTCCAATAGCTGCTAATAGAATAGTGGGGCAAACGATAGAGGGTGTCTGCTTTTTAGAGAATTGTTCTTTTACCAAAAACATACCTTATAAATTGTGTTAATCCCAGAGATTCCGCAAGGATTGTGAGTTTACGGGATGTTAAGTCAAAATCGGTAGCATGTAAGTGAGCTTTTGCACTTTTGCTATCGATTCTTGACCGTACAAAAGTTAACTTTGAAGAACTTGCTTGAGGATTTGATGCATGAAACCCCTCACAAGGTGGGTGTGACGGAATCATTAATTATTCATTTCTTTGGGTGTGTAAAACTCCATAATCATATATTTCTAAAATACACCCTCTGTAGGCTGGGCTCTAAAACTTTATTGCCCGGTTGTTAAATTCCTGCAAAATATGTTACACAAATATAGCATATTATTTCAATTTAAGTTTCAGATGTAAGATAGAGAGCGAAGCTCATTATTGTCAAGACGATATGAAATTGTAATTTCACTAATGTAGTTTTTACTAAGATATCTTGCACCAAATTTCATGTGAGAGTTATTCATTTCTTGAATCAACTATTAGATCGTTTGCTTCTTAATTTGATAGGTTACTTAGGCTCTTTCGACCGTTGCAACATTCTAATTTTTGTGGTTAGTTTTGGCACATCTTTATTTATGTCTCAAATATAATTAATGCTAAATTTAATGCGTTGGTAAATCTTGAATGCATACGCATTTCCAGTATTTGTGTTTCTGATAATACGCCTAAAACTTACAGGCTGAGGTGTTCATATACTTATTCAGAACTGAGAATGAGCGTCAATATTTAATAATTTGCATAGTTCACAAGGACGTAAACATAAAAAGCAGCGGAGATACGAAAAGGAGCAAGACCTACGCTAGACGATGATTAAATCATAGCATTCCAATTTATTTCACACACTATAAACACATTTTCTGAATTAAACTAGCAACGCAATGCAACGCCTTGCAATGATGAATGTATGATTCAAAGATAAAATCCACTTATTCTGCCGCCCCCCTCCAGGTTAGGTATCACCTCCAAATTCTCGAGCATGCCCTTATATTGCAATTAAAAGTAAGCTGGTTGATTATATGGGAAATGAACTTAAAATTTTCAGAATAGTTACACTGAGACACTTTACGCATTTACGAAAACAAACGAAAAGAGCGTTTTAAATCCCTCACGATCACTAAGAAATTAATTTTGTAAATTTTCAATTTAGCGTCACATTTTGAATTGATGAATATAAGTTAATATAGAGGATGTGGTCTGGGATTTGAGTTTGGGAACAGACATCGTGTGTGAGTAGGTTACACTTAAGGTATTAATACACGAAAATACTAAGCGCAATATTCTGTTAGTTGTGAGTAAATGTGGGTCAAAGTGTACGTAACATTCGACAGGTCATTCTTCTGCCAAAAAATGTTATTGGCTATTATCGGTCTGAGTCTATTAAGGAGTACAATAGTCGGTTCACCAGCGAGGCAATGTAGGTTCAATTCTCGTTGGACGCATATTTTCTTTCAGTCTATTTTAACTATGATTATTATTTGCAAGGTTTATCCTAAAAAGAATGGAAATGATACAAAATATGAGTATAAAGCATTTTATATTACGAAATTGATCATGTTGAAACGTTAACAGTTCCTTGCAGAAGGATTATCTTAAGAAATATGGATAACTTCTAAAATGATTTCACACAATCATACTGTATATGCAACGAACAATTGTATATGGAAACTAATATAAATATTTATTTGGAAAACAACAACAAAAGAGAACAGTATATATAAGTACAATGCATTAACATGTATATACACAAGGCCCAGAATCATAAATGTCGTCGAAACATGAAAAACAAAAACCTATATGTCGAAGAACGAAAGTTTGAAGATTTTTTACATGAGCACAGTGCTCTGATTGGGAAAGTATCCATAGACGTACAAACATGCACGTAGTAATTATGTTTACACATACAGTTCTGTAGAGCATTGTAGAGATTATAGCCTGATCTTATCTTCCATTGATTTGGGTTCCCCCATTAACTGGGATATATTAGCATTATAATGTACATCTTCAGTCATAGCCGTACGAGTGTATAAAGAATTCAGTAACATAGTACCTCAGTAAACACAGGAAGAATGTTAATAAAATAATGATTCCTCTTCGTGTGAAAACCTCGTAGAAGATATTGATGAGCATAGGCACTTGATACATGCAGTGTGACATTCAGAGGTATTTCATCAAGTTATTGGAGAAGTAAAAGATCTAAATTTGTCAGTTGTGAATAAAGTGTATCATTCTCTCTCTTACTGAAGTTTAATTTTTAAGCAATTTCCATGAACATCCCTTACATCAGAGATTCTCAAGATTTTGTAATTTGAGGAACTCTTATGCCTGATAATTCATCCCTGTCGAAACTAATTAAGAGGTACACTAGTATCATATGAAGGTTGCTGTTAAATTAAACTTTTCAGACCGCGCTCTTGCGAAGTCAGAATTTCATTCAAATACCTTAAAGTATTCATATACAGCAAAGAAGAATAAATCGAAGGCAATAACTTTTGAATATAGATAGTTTGTGTAATCATTTGTTTACATTTACATTTATGCAAACTGCATTTCATAGTAGAACAATTTTTGTAACCTATTTATACTTCAGCAAAAAGTAAAATATTTTTCATATTCTTCTTAACAGTTTAATTACTTCAACAACAATATTCCTTTTCGCGGTTACTGAAGACAAATTTAAGTTTTTATTTTATTTCAGTAAAGCATGTGTTGAATTTGCCTGATAATTACAAAAAGACATTGATAATTTGTATGCCTACTTGGACACAATTATTTCATTCGTACGTTCTGTAGATTTAGATAGTTTCAGAGTTATAATGATCATTACATCTCAGAAACGATACAAGGGATTTGTTCTAAGGCGTCGAATATTACAACAACCGTTTTTAGTGAAATACATAGAGTGATATACTAACATAATCTACTGGCATGGTCCACATCAATATTTAATTATCTATAGTTCTTTGTTTATAGTACCATAAGTGCATAACGTTCATAGTTGCTTATTACAGATTCTATGATAACCGGAAACGACAGACAATGACTACTGTTCAATGTGCTGAATGCATCACTTTAACTTTAAGATAAATGTTCGGAGAAATATTTGCTAGAATAAAACAAATTCGGCTAATGAGTGACTCGCTCCGCTTTCCAAATATATTCTTTTAAACAAAGATTTGATCTTGTGTTTCGCTCTCAAATGACGATTCGTTATTACATTATTTTCTTTAGTTCACAATGGTTCGTGGTGTCATCAAATATTGGAGCATTAATTGAACTCCTTTCCAGACTTCAAAGAATGATGAAATTTTGCAGAGCGACCTAAGGTCGATGATAATACAATATTTCATTGTTACCTTCATATATTTCTATACATTTTTATATTGTAAAAGGAAATCATAATATTTTTTTATTATCAACTTCTTTATTCTAAAACAAATACTAGCCTGCAACTAGCCTGGGTTTTCCTGGTTGCTTATCACTTTATGATTTGAGTAACAAATATTTCAGAAAATGTATCCAACATCGAAATAACTTAAAAAAATAATAATAATAAACTTTTAAAGGCGTTATTCTCGAAGTCAATTCGTACTAAAAAGTAAACAAATAATGTTGTTGATGCATGAATATACAGAAAAAAATGAAGCGCATCACTTCAAGAATTTAGAAAATGACTATGTGAGAGCGTGGCCCATGCTTTTATTTTATTCACGCATAAACTTTTTTTAGTATTTAGTACGAATTTATTAAGAAAATGATGTTTTTAAAAGTTTTTTTTGGTCAATCCTTTATATATAGTATTAAAAATAAACACAAAATAGCTTATGTGTATCAGCTTCATTGATAATATAATTTGTAATTCAACAATTAATGTATTATTAATATGAAACACGGTCTACATGAATATAACTTAATGGCTATGAACAATAAGATATGTATTCACATAAAATATATTTTTTGTATTTCAGAAAATATTAGAGACCATTATTTCCAAGATTTTTGTCAGTTATGAAATTATTACTTTTGGTTATCATTTTGTGTATAGTTGCAACATGTGTAGACATTGCAGCTCGCAAAAGTATTCTTTTTAAATCTATATGAAAAATAAAATAATAAAACTTATGTATATTTACTACACTATTCAGATATACTAAATATATTATTTCAGCAGGTACAAAGGATAAGAGGGTAACTGAATAAAATGCACTGGGGTATATAATCCGGATTACGAATACTACTTCTTAATGTGTAAATACGAATATAGAATATCAAAGAAGATTATTTTTAAGTGGTTGTTTTGTAGCGCTTACTTTCGAATTTATGTTTTTTCACACGTGACTTGCAATTATTAGCAGTGTGTTAGGCTCTGGTACTAGACAGGATAGTTTATAAATAAAAAAATCATGAAACGCAAGAAGAAAAATAAAATGGGATGATAAGAGTAAATTATTTATTTAAGTTTGGTCTGATTGTATACTAACTTCCAGCAACAATAATACTCAAATTTATTCATGTAAATTATTTTATATTCTAGTTTTGAAGATGCTAAATTGACATGAATACTAAATTCGAATTTAATTTTAAGACCTTTAGGCAACGTTGGCTTAGGACGGATAGATGATTTGATGTTTAGTGAAATGAAGAAAGGGTAAGGAAAACCAGCACATGATGTTTGTCCACCCCAAGCCCACATGGGACAAGCATGGATTGAAACGGCTACTTTAAGCACCAGAGGTGTGTCCTCTAACATTTCTTATTTATGTTAACCTAACCGAAGAATAAAAATTAGCAATGTATTAGTTTTAAATTTATACTTTACCTTCCAATATTATTTCAAAATTTCCTTTATCATTAACAACATTAGTGAACAACTCTAATAGAATGTGACTATTTAGCTACACTCTGGTTTTAATCTATTTCCACATATCTCAAATGGTATTGATTATATCATACGTTGCTATATTAATGATCTCAGATTCTATCAACATCATATGCAATGTCTGCGGCATTAACAAACTTTTGCCTGCGGCCGTGTGGTCTACGGCGGTAGGCCAACGACTCGAAGTTCTAGGGTTCGGGTCCCTTCTGGGGTATGAATGCGGATTTTAATGGCTAAGCGGAAAGTCGTGACGGGCCGAAATCCAGAGTTACTTGGCTAAATTCCAAAGTCTCCTTCAATACGATTCAAAAGAACTTTGGTAAACATTTTGTAAATAACTGACAGTAAACTAGTTCGTCTGTAGTTTTTTACGCATTATTTGTTCCATTTGTTGTACAACTAAATGATAACAGCATCATTCCAACTTTACGGTATTTATCTTGTCTTCAGGCACATTGAGAATAATTTAGTAAGTTCCTCTTTCATTATTCCACTCCCCATTTAAACATCTCTGCTGTGAGTCTGTCTTCTGGATATTTTCCATTCTTTATACCTTGAAGTACTTTATACATTTGTTTCATTACGTCTGGGACATCTACATCATTTTCTTCTGAATCTTCATTTACTAGTTCTTCTTCGGATATTACAAATCTCTGTAGAAATTTCCAGCAGTGTTATAAATTTATCCTAATTTCGTTATACGTTCCCTTCTAGTCTCTTATTAGCTTTTTTTCTATCATGAGCTGATGTTTGGTTTTCTTCTTGTCTCTGTATTTCTCGATTGTATTACTAACAAGTTACTCTTTGTATCTTCATACATCCTCTTTCATTTTCTTCCTTACCGTTTTATTTAGTTCTATGTACTCAATACCTTTCACGTAATTTTGCTCCATTTTCTTCACCCTTCTCTTATTTTTCAAGAGTTTAGTTTTTTTCAGAGGTTTTGCCCTTTCCTCTTTTGAAGATTGTAATTTCCTTGGCTCTTTCTCGTATTATCTTGGTCTTTATTTTGTTTCCGTTATTGATGTCTTCTTAATCCTCTAACTCTTTCAAGGCGCTAAATCTGTTGCTTAGTGCAATCTTCAATGTCTGTCTGTGTTCCCCAATATTTTTCAGATCTAAAACTAGGCGTATTTCGGATAAACCTCTTTTTCTCCAGTCTTTTAATTAGTTTCAGCATGCATCTCACCATCTCGTGATTTCGAAACTGTTCAATCCAGACACATCTTGCAGAATATCCCTGTTATTTGTAAAAGTGTAGTTTACATTGTTTTTAATTCGATTTGGACCTTTCCATGTCCACTTCCTCAGGGACTGCTTCTTGAAAAATGCATTGGAAGTGAACAGTCTGTTGGCTTTTGAGAATTCCACTAATTTCTCTCCTTTCTTGGATCTTTTACCAAATCCAAAATTTCCCACTTTCGTATCACTACTCTGCTTATTTCCTTCTTTCGCATTACAATCTCATATTAGAATTTTATAATTGGATTTTCCACTACCCAAAATAATCTGTATCTTCTCATATAAGCCTTCGATCTCTTCCTCCGGATGCGACGTTGTTGGAGCATACACTTGCATGATTTAAATACTGCATATTTTGTTTATGTGTATTACTACTGGTGCGATTCTATCTAAGGTCCTACAATTTTTGTGATCCGTGTCTTCAAGTCTTTATTAATTATCAAGCTATGCTTGAAGGTTTAAATTTTTCGTTCCCTTGAAGTAGAACCTGTGCCCTGATCGTAGTTCCAACTGTTCTTCATTCTTCATCGACACTTCTGCTACACCTATGATGTACCACTTAATCCTCGTAAGTTCGTTCAACAATTCTTCACTTTGTCGTCTCCTGCAAGTGACTGACAGTTCAGAGTCGCCACGTATAACCCGTTTGAGTTACCGTTTCGGTGTCCAAATCCGGGCATTTTTACAATCTAACTTTCTGCAGACCTGACCGCTGCCGTTGTCAGCTGTATTCCGTTATCCGAGTTTCCGAGGCTGTTATCCTACTTGTACCATCATGTGTAAAGAAAGAAGTGTTGCTGACATTTCACTATCCAAACTGTCTGCTAATACAGGTTCATGACTAGCCCTTCCATGTTCATACGCTAAGCAGTTTCTTGGGTACTAACAAGCCCCACGACGAGAACATATCATATGGATTGGACATTAGGTGCCTAACACGGTCGGTTCCCTTAAGCCTTAGCAAGAGGAATTAAGGGGTCTCTTCTAAGTTAGTAGCAGAAGCCTTTTCGGACGACAGTCCCAGGTTGCCGGTCGGGGCCCGGTTTCCCGGCTATATATATATAAAATGATAGAACAGGTAGAAAAAAGGATACCTACATGGCAGATTCTTGAAACAGGTGTAATGTGTACAATAACATCACAAGCACAATAGAAAAGCATTACGTTTCATAAAAGCGTTTTCAACTGGTAGGAGAGAAAATTGACAGAGTGGGCAGGTGTGGGACTGGGGTTAAGGAAACGCCATAGCGTAAACGCCATATGCAGGGTGACAGTGTGGCCTGGTTATGGAGGAGGGAATATGACTAGATGGGACGGAGAAAACATCATTTGGAGAAGAAAGTGCAAAGGTTATTAGAAGCAGGTAGAGTCTTCCTGAAGGAATAAGAGTGCACAGAATCAGAAATAATAACAGTAATAAAGATGGAGTGGAGAACAAAGAAACAATATAGAAAAATAGGATAAAAGTGGAACTAGAGACCTAAAAGGAAGAGAAAGAAAGAAGGGAAATACACTGCTCTGCAGTGAGTTACAGGTAGTCGGGGCAGGGTTCGTGGTTAGCGGAAAGGGTCAAGATGTAAGCATGCTCTTATCCCCTTCTAAGTGTGGCAGGTGAATCGAAGCTCAGGACATTCAGGATTCTGGCTCGAGAGGTTTCGTCAAAGGTTCAGCCTTGATAGGAAGTGTGTTCAGGTATGGGGAGGTGCGGAAGTTGATATTTGTAGGAGTAGCTAATGTTGTGGAATTTGGGTTTCGCCAACGTAGAAGGCGAAACATAAGTTAGATTAGGGGATAAATGAGGTTTGATTGCAACTGCCGGAGTGTCGTAAAATGAAAATCTTATGAATAACAATATGTACGAATTAAAAAAAATGAGATAAAATAGAGCATGTTTTGCAGCGGGGTCTATTGCAAAGGCCAGGTTTGGGGGAGCGCGTAGAATTGGTCCAGCTATGATGAGAATCGTGTTGAGATTTGGATGTATGCGGTAGACAATTTTGGAGCCCTGCGGGAAACACCTTCAGATTCAGGTGACGCATTGAGTATGGGTGTGCCAGTTTCTGGCGCTTTGGGAATGCCTGAAGGTTGGGGTGTTGGAAGGTTTTGATGGGAACGCCTGTCTCAAATCGATTGTTCTTGAGGCAGACAACGACATCAAGGAAAGTTATGTGTTCACTCGAGAAAGACCAGGTGAACCTAACGGGGAAGTTGTAGCTGAGGTTTATGCGTATATTTATATGTAGCAAAACATCGAAGTAATATTAGACAACTGAATTACTTGAATGTTTATTCTTCTATTATCTAAAAAAAAAACTTTGTAATATATTAATAACTTCCATCAGTTAAATTAATTTGTACCAAAACATATAAATGACCCAAATTTACCAAATCAAAACTAATTTCCAACATCCTATGCTGAAGAACTTTGTATTTGCTTGCAAGGTGCCTAAATTATCTAATTTGTATCAGAATCGTTTGAATACCCATTGTATTACAACACCCTGTTGATTCCGATTTAATACACCTTGCAACGTTTGCGCTAAATTAATAGTCAACAATTTAGTCAAAATTTATAGTCGGAATTATAAGGCAAAATAAGATTATTTTTTCTTCCAAACCCAAAGCATTCTTGATCAACAAAATATCGGTAAATTTGACGAAAGATATATTTTTTACTAATCAGGGACAAATTATACCTTTAAATGTTTATACCATCCAATTGATAGGACATCAGGGACAACGGTAGCTTCCGAATTTAAGCTATGTAAAGCATTTTAATTTTCCGTTATGTAAATGGACTTCAACTCCTCTTTGTGATATAAATTTATTTCATTTTAAAACAAATAAATTTAAGTATTTTCTACCTAACTTTTTAAATATCTTTTTTGTGAAATATTGGCTATAATGAGTACATATGTTTCATTTTACACTTCATATTGCTTAATTATTTGTTTTTTATTTCCTAAAAAAATATAAAGAAACATGCACTTTTCTTTCACTCTTTCCGCGATAACATTAAAATTAATATTTTCCAAAACTTATTAGACATATTAGTCTTATCTCTGTAATTTGGAAGTCTACAGATTATTTTGGTGAATTTGTCGAACTGTCACTATAACGGGTGGCTTGTTTGTTAATCTCATATATTACTGATCTAATACTTGATTCATTCATCTATTAAATTTGGTTACGTTGAAAATATTATTTCTTTCT
>JAGDQP010009226.1:40515-60078 GCA_022664845.1 Lepisma saccharinum
CTTGTAATGCATATCACAAACGCAACATATAAGAACAGTTAGTAACTAATTTGAAACCATTAAAAGCAGATATAGCGGATAGATGTTTGGATTGTCAATTTGGAAGCCTGGGTTCAATTTCCAGTTCAGATGTGTGCTATTTTCGTATAGACTTTACAAGAAACAGCAGTGGAGAAACGTGTCTGTTGAAAGAAGTTTGCATTGACTTTAGATGCTAAATCATAGGATAGTTTCGAAATTAAACAAATGGGTATGAAATAAGGTGGTCCAAAAACTCGAAATTCGATTCAAGGGAGTCCGAAATAGTTGCCTATGGACAATAGTACTTTAGTAACCAGATTTGTGATCCTTTAGAAAGTAGCTGCTTATGTAACTTGCTAAACTTGATTTCTATTTGTTGACTGTATTGGTGTAATGGAAAAATAATTTTCAACGTAACAATACATTAAATAATAGCTAGAAAAGACGTTGCTTAAAGTTGATCTCTCTATGGATTTTTCTACAATATGCATTTCTAGTTTCTAGAATATGCCTACCTAAAAACAGAAAGTTCAATACTTGACTCTTTTATCGCAGCGATAAGACAGTGTTGTGTTCGAAGTGTGCAAATGTTGGTATTTGATAGTGTATTAAGAAAGCTTTTGTGTTGTTATTGATTCATTTCCGTTGTTAATAAACGGTTTTAACAGGTTGTAAAAATTGAGTTAAATAATATATATACTTGTCGTATAAAGGCCAATAAATAAATTGCTAATGCATTTCGCTGCTCTCAGTTACCGACGAATAGTGACATGATAAAATATTTTCATGTAATTTCTTGTTGACTTTCAAATATCACACAGTAAACTCTCTTCTGGACTGTCAGTCATGGCCACAGAAAGGGTTCATTGAAATCTGGAATATAGCATAAATTTCCGGTTTTCCAGGGAAATGCAGAATAATGGAATATCAGCGAATGTCATGGTATTTGGAGAAGTTTGGCGGTATCAAAGAACATATCAATTCAGGAATTTTCACATGGGTCTTTTAAATCTTGTTTGATATTTATGTATGTAAATGCATCCAACAAAATCTTAAATGCATTTTTCATGCTTCATCAAGAGTTTCGTCAGACGAGCTTGAATTTCCCAAAAAATCAGGAACGGGAGACGATGATGGTGATTACATGATTAGACATTTAGACTACTGAATTTCTTCAATAGCATGAAGACAGAAAATATAAGATAATGCTATTAGCTGAGGCGACCATACCAGTTGCTACTAATTATGTTTTGCATCTACTATCAGAAGATTCCTCAAATGATATAGAAGAATAAATTGGTACATTAGCCTCTGATTTCAAACCCGGACCAAGTACGTGAAAAATGGTTTTATAAACAACTTTTCGAGGTCATATGTCGGAAAGAAATGGAGCTATGTATAAGAGTGTAGTGCTGGAAGATGTATGAATTGTATTGGAGGAAAATATTGCCAATGTAATAACTCAAGGATTAAGAGAGAGAAAGATAAGCTGAGAATTTAATTACAGAAAAATGAAAACCTAGTAGGAATCGCGATTAGAAGACTATTCTTTGTCTAACGTAAGAGAGAACGGTAGTGCAAAAATGACCAAATACCATAGCAAAGAAGTAGTTAGGCACACAACACTGGCAGAGAACCTGGTTGCAGGTCGTTGGGTCATATTGTTCTCACATCACACAACATCTGTAGATCAATCAATCATTTTTGGGAAGGAAAGCGTATGAACATTACTAAACTAACTTTCTTTGAAAATAACGGGGAGATTGAAAATACAGCTGGAAGTAACGGAGTGATGGCGCAGATGGAGAAAAATAGTTACAGTGCTTTGTTTGTCGACTCCATCTATAGTTCGTAAATTAAGAATAAAAACACATACGGCTTACGAAAGATTTATGAAATAGCTGAAGTCGCAGGTGAATACCTGATTCTATAAAACGGAGACTCCATCCTACATACAGCAGTCCACAACTTAAGATAATTGAAATGTGTTTAGTGAATTTATATCCATTGAATCAGACGAGCGTCTAGTTGTTTATAATACAACTGCAACAGAGAATAGAAAATCACTTCAACAGTATTAACAATCAGCACGAATACGTCACTTGATAGTTAAACACTAGTAGATGCAAAAGGACTCTTCGTTGATGCATGATTGTAACAAGGTTATTCCAAAGTTCATCCATGATTTAATGTACATAAACGTGGCCAAGTTGTTCAAAATGTTTTCTGCTGTATTAACATTTTCTTTGGAATTCATATCCAGTGAGTTTGGAGGGTCACCAACGTCTGTGAATACCATGTCTGTGAACCAGTTATTGACAATGTTAACCGTATGACTTTTGTTTTATTATCCTTTAAAAACAGGTAAACCATGTTCACTCCACAAAAATGGACTGTTGGCAGAACTTTGCGTTCTAGAATTTGCATATATTGTCAGGGATCAACTAACCCTTAGCATTCCTACATCCTATTAACACCTTTAAAAGTAAAACAAGTTTAATATCAGTACACACTTGCAGGATTTCTGCGTCTTTTCTGTGATAATCTTTTGAAATACCTTGCCGTTCGTAACTGCAGCATGAAATCTGTATCACTTTACACTATTTTTATTCTTTCATCGCAAAACATTATGCTCTTCAAATCATCTACAGTCCAGTTTGCATATAGTTTCACAAATTCACGTCTTGCTGACCTGTAAGCCTCTGTGAGTTTCTTGCATGCTTTTTAATCTTTCATATCCTTTTCTCGCAATTGCACCAATATAGTGGTATGACTGAGTTCAATGCCAAGGTAATTTCGAATTACGTAATAAATTGGTGAGAACATAGTCTTCCAGTCTCCAAAGGTCTTTACCTAATTTTGCAATCTTCGTACAAAATACTTATGTCTGTATGTCCGTCCAGAGTACCCACATGTGAACAATTATGCTGACTACCCCAATACTCATTAAAGTTTATGTCTAATGATTCTAATTTACTTCATGAGTGCAAACTCCTATGTTATTAGATACAGTACCTGCAGAGAAAAAGAAAATATGCCAAACTTCAAAGTGCATTTTAATACTTGCGGCTATAAACAGACTAATCCACAAAATCATTTTCTTGCCTAAATAAAGATAAGTACGTCAACCAAAACAGATATGTTTTGTTCCTGGGATAAAAAAAGGCACTGAATCAACTTGAAAAATATTATTGTTTTATTTTGGAAGCAGTAGGGTTTAGATGTTCATTCCTATTTTATGCAGAATGTATTTACTGCAGACATTCATTTAAAACAATGTTTCACAAGTATATTAATAATTATGGATGAAAAGAATTGAGAATATTAGCAAATTATCTTAAGTTTAAGATTATTAGCGCAGACGTAAACTAAGAAACACATATCGTTACTTAGCGAGTTGCCTAAATTCAGTCCGTTTTGTCAAAGCAAGGAGCTGGCCACAAAACCTAAAAGTTTGTGAGAAAAGTAGTATTGCTAATAGGCAAGTTCTGAACAGCAGAGTCAATAGGATTTCAAAAAAAAAATAGATAAATGAGCTATGCAAGTTATGCAAGCACGACAAAGAAAGTTTCAACTTCTTTGCGACAAAGAATAAATTTGACTGAAATGTTTCAAATTTTTAGACCAAACTATTATTGTCCATAGTCAGTTTTTCAGCACCATGCTCAATCGAATTTCAGAAGAATATTTTTCGTAACGGCCTGGTATGAAAGTAGTTTAAATTTGAATATAATTTTAAGGCCTTAAGGTAAATTTGGTTGAGGTCAGATTGATGGATTATGAGATGATTTGATAATATAAAAAAGTGGGAAGAAAAGGGAGAAACACGAGAAAACCCACGCAGACAATGTTTGTCGACCTCAAAGTTCGCATGGCATCAGCAGGTATTAACCTGACGATTCCTAGCACCAGAGATGAGAAATCTGCCTTCGAGTCACTGCGAAACCATATGCAAGTAGTAGTAGATAAACATAATTACTTCAGCTTGTTAACTTTCTCTTTCTTTTTCGGTGTGTTTTCTAATCTCAACCATTTTAATAAAATATCAGTGGACGTTGATTTGTGGGTACTTATATTACTGTGGGTAAAATAAATACTGACGTGTTTGGAACATACCAAAATTTCTAAAATCATTAAATATTAACCTAGCCCATTGCCTTTATAGTTTACAGATTGGACGTCATATTTTGCCTATTTTATATAACTTTTTACATCTACAAAACAATATAAAATTTATATATAGTGTGTTTATGCACATTTGAGGGACGCAAAGTATTTTGAAAGCTTTACGCAGAATAACATTTCTAAAATTTAAAGCCTCTTTACTATTCAATTCCATACTGTATCAACTTAAAAGATCTCAGGTTTGGTACAAGTGTCGTCAACGCCTTATTAATTTAACGTTATTTAACATTATAATGACTTTTCATTACATCCTACTTATCCTAAAATTTTGGTAAGGTAAATTGGGAACTGATAGGTTCAATGACCTCCTTTCTGGATTTTGACCTAGAGCTGAAAGTTCACGAGCATTTTTTGTCCGGGTTGGCCCCTACACTAAATGAGTTTCAGAGCTATCATAAAGGAGTGGAACTTACGAGAGTTTCACCCCTGCGCACACGAATAGTTAGCTTTAGTCTAGACATTGATTATTTTCCTAATTTTTCGTGACTAGATTTCGTTGAATTCTCTTTTGCTTTTTGTGCTTGGCGACAGAGCGATTTACTTGATGTTTCTGATAAGGTCACTAGTGACCGAGCCGTTACGATTCCAGATGTCTGAGTGAGGAATGTGACAAAGTTTGCCTACAGCTGGACTCGAGAATCAAAGTGCATTTTTTCAAATGTGGAAGTTGCTATTTGACCGCGCATTGAATAAATTGATGTAAAACAAGTTACTAAGTTTACTTCGTCCCGAAACAAGTATTAAATTATGAGTTGGTGTCTTGTTGAAACGTGTTCGAATACGAAAGGTGGCCATTATAAACATTTTGACAGAATTGAAAATCTGAATGCAGAGAGCTGGAAAGCGTGAAGTCAATATTCATGTTGTTATTAAGAAATGTCATATAGTATTATACAGAGGGATTGCTGCTATAAAACGATCACACAAATATCGTAGTAGAAAATGTATATTGTCTATGCGTGAAAAGTTAGTTCAACAAACTTCTTAATTTACACAACGAGGAACAAACAGAGGAATTTGAAATCAATACCGCAGAACCGTGGTTTCTCGAACCCAGCGACCTCGAGATCGAAATGACGGTAAGGAAATACAAAATTTCAAATCCCTAGGAATATATAATATTTCAGCCGAATTAATTAAAGCAGGTGAAACGGCTTTAATCAAGGAAATACATAAATTCATACGTGTTATATGGAGTAAGGAAAAGCACCCAAAGGAATGGAAATCCTCAATATTAATTCCGATTTACCAAAAACGCGATAAATCGGACTGTAGTAATAATTACCACGGAATCTCGTTACTTCCAACTTGTCACAACGTATTATTAAGTAATGTTCAGTTAACACGGATAAGTGTATACATAGATGAAACAACTGGAGATCACCAATGTGGATTTAGAAGAAGTAGATCACGTTGGACCAGATTTTCGCCTTGGGACATTTTTTTTAGAATAATTCGGAATACAAGAGGACGGTTTGATTTTAAGGAAACATACGATTCTATCAAAAGCTAACAGTTACACAATATCCTGAGACGATTTGAAACTACGAAAAAATGGCTTAACTAGCGAAGATGTGTCTCAGCGTCACCATAAGCAGAGTACGGATAGGAAATATTATGTGAGATAGTTTCCAAATTCGCAACAGATTGCCTTGCCTTTTCACCACAATTGTATAACTTTGCGCTAGAATATGCGCTTTTAAAATTAAAAGACACAAAAGCTACTTTCATTGAATTTTATGAATCAACTGTTTGGACATTCGAATAATGTAGATTTAAAAGGGGACGATATAGAAGCACTACAAACCAACACCTATGTGTCTACTAGAACTAGTATGTCTTACTAGAACCGTGATATGAGGTAAGTCTGTACCTAATCAGAGATAAAACAAAATACATGATAACAAGTCGATACACAGGGAACGAGGGGAATACAAGTATAAGAATTAGGGATGAGGCCATAGAGAAAGTAAACAAATTTAAATATTTGGAAGAATACGTAACAAGCAAAACATGAGGTCACGGAAGAAATTAAAAGTCACTTAGTATCGTGTAACGCATGTTTCCATATAATCCATAAACTACTAACATCGGAATAATATCAAGGAAGTTGAAATTGAAAATATACAGAACGGTTATTCTGCGGGTAATACTTTAAGATTGCGAAAGTTGGAGCACGACCCTAGCGGATGAACTTAAATTACGTGTGTTTGAAAATAATGTTTTGAGAAAGATATACGGGCCGAAACTTAACGAGATGACTAGAGAGTGGAGTAGACATCATAATAAAGAACTCCACGGACTGTACGATTCACCAGATATTGTAAAATAATGAAATCGCGACGAAAAATGTAGGTAGACCATGCAGCTCAGATGGGGGAAAACCAAGATGGGGGATCACTGTGGATGCTTGCACTGTTGCAAATGCGTTGTCAGAGAACACGAATGACGAAAGTTTGAGACAGAACGAAATTCCCCTGCCCCTTGATGTTGCAATACTTCCAAAGACGCAGTTGCCATTTTGTAAAACTGTTTCCATCTGTTGTGAAAGTTCGAGATGTCCGCTGTCTGGACAAGGTGTTCAGTGAACCTGTTTTTGATACTAGAGGATAAGATTAGTTCTACATTCTCCATTATATTGTATATTATATCTGTTCTTCGTAACTTCCGTTTGATGCACCCATTGTATGTGTCGCTGTTTTCTTTTTCTTGGCCCAGATACCTCTGTATCTGACATTGTATCAATTTCTACCAACAATCAACCACCACTCAAAAAAAATGCAATCTTCTTATTACGCCACACAACTTTCTAATGCATACGCTGTAGGAAATTGTCTATTGTGGTGTCAGCAGAATACCAAATTTTGAATAATATAATCCATAAGTGCCAACTGTTTAGTGCATAAAATCGTCAAGTTTTAGACATAAGGCCATTTTACACTCAACGAAAACTTCACATTCGGATTTCTCAATATTATTTCAGCTGGAAAAGTCTTTCATGCATTCATTGGTCATCTTATATCTAAATAACTTAAATTCGGTGAAAATTCAAATTCGTCAAAAAGTGGTCTTTCTGTAATAAGCGATTCATTTGTGTTCGTACCAAATGCTATCCACGATTCCCGATTCAACGTTATTTCACCTTGGAGTAGTTGACTGAATCTTCTACACATTTATGCTACCTACTTGAAATACTATAACGCTTCACTATTACTTCAGCCTAATATACAATAGCTACTTTTTGTAACATAAACTTAAGGAAAAGCAGTACTAGTTGTAGCTTCTCCTTTATCAAAAATATACCGAGTTGCCATAGCTCAGTGGGACGGTGTAGGCAACATTCGCGTGGTCGTGGGCTCGATCCCTGAGGGAAGCTGTCATTGAAGATATATGTTTAAGGTACCATCCCGGTATTGTTTCGGTGTGACTGAAGACAAAAACTGCAAACTCCTCAATTAGGATGGCCAGTCACTGCTTTTGAACCCAGGACCTCCCGAATGATAAGATACATCTATACCCCTGAGCCACAATCACTCGGTAATTGTTTTTTGACAAACTGGGTTTCGACTCGAAGTTCACACAGTGGGCTTCTGAGTCGTTTTCTCATCCTAACTACATTGTCATAAAAGTGTATCATATTCATCAGCTGCATTAAGAATACAGAGGAACGTATGCCCTGAAAGAAAAATACATCAATTTCACATCAGGAGTAAACCTTTAAACCAACTCGTATTCCAGGCTTTGTGATCTATGGAAACGACATCCAGAATTAAGGACTTGCCTGTAGCAAGTATTGTTATACTGAATGAGTATTGTTATATTCATCTTGTATCATTGTAGAGCGGAAAATACCAATTGTAAATTGCAGATGCTATATAAGGTATATATCATGTGTTATAATTAATATTTCAAACGTTGGTAGTGAACTCTAAATTTTCTCTGAATGTAGCCAAATTTTTGTAATATTCTTCACTATTGGAAACAAGTTTAGTATGTACCCCAATGCAAACTACAACGTTTATTTTTAACCTTTGAAGTAAGGACCACCCTAACACGTCTGTGTGAGAAAGAGAGAGAGAGTGTGTGTGTGTGTGTGTGTGTGTGTTCCTTCATATCTTTGGGACTCCTACACTAGTTTCACCCAAGTTTCGTAGTTTTCACCCACCACATATCAGTTAGAACGTTGAAAGAAATGCAGTGGGACTAAGACATCCATACCACCCCTCCCCGAATGTGACATGTAAATCACAATCATGATTGTCGGATAAATTCTTATATGCTGAGCAACACACACTTCAATGTAGTTTGTTGGTTTGAATACCTGCTGCCAGGTTGGTAAGAAAACAGTTTTAATAGGGTTCATTTAATCTTTTGATTTTATAGTTTGTTGGCAACATTGTTTCTTTGGGCAAAGATTAGTGTTTTATTTCTAGATCTGTTACCATAAACAAGCTACATATATTAATTGTTTTATATTTAGATAGAAGAATTGTGATTTGCTCTTTGTTTCAACAAATGTTAACCTTGTTTCTGAACCAAGTCCGTTGCTAAGCAATAGACTTGAAAATTGTTTTACAGTCTTTCGTTTGTTTATCTTTTTTTATATTCTTTAGGTATAATTATTTGTGATTTGTTCTTTTCATGTCACACTTGCAAATAATGTCTTTCGAGTGTACGGTTGTACTAAACGTACATCCACGGGTCGCTAAAACATATGGCAAATAAATGAAGAGATTTTACTTCTATAGCTTCTCATTTATGATGTACCTTCTTAGAAATATTACATGCATAAGTTTTGAATAGTAACGTTAAAAGTGCTCCTTAGTATTAAATATGTATAGTCGCTGCACTTGGATAAATGCCATGGGAAATCTGAAGTATGTTTCTCTGATGTGCATCCTGATTTTCGACATCGAGAAAAACATCATATGTTGAAATTATATGTTTGGATTTGTTCTACAAAATTCGTCATTACGGAAACCCTAGCACCTTCAAGCTGTAAAATTTGGCATCAACCCTTTTGTAATATTAGTTTTTCGATTCGACACCCCTGAGGTGGGTGATGAAGCGCCGAAAACCTTTAGACCCCGCTCCAATGGGTGGGAAATCAGCTAGTTCGACAATAAAATAAAAATGTGTATTAATTAATTTCTGCATACGTTGCAGTCCAGGCAGTGCCCACGCGACGGGATTCGTTATCTTTCTGTAACCAATTTGTATTCAGAATTATCATATTTAGAGGTCAAAATTAAAATATGTAAACTAACCAAGCAATTAATTATTTTTAGTGAAATATATATTACAGGCACTAAAGAAATAAATTCGTCCCAAAGCCAATACCAAATTTGTCTTTAAAAGTGTGGTTCTGATTGAAGTCCGCACGGGTCCCAAGCGTTCGTATTCGTGTAAGGCAAAAGCGAGACCGCTGTAGGTTAAAAAGGTCTCTTCAGAGAGCTAATTGATAGAATATTTAATTCAATTTCGTTTAAAATGTTCTTTTCCTGTGGTATTTAACTGTAACTAAGGAAATAATGCATAGTATTTGTTGTTTGATGCAATGAACAGCATTACTTAATATCCTGAATGGAAAATAAGAAGTTGTAAGGTATGTTGTATATTGAGTACTTAAAAGCAATGTACGGTGTATATTGAGTACTCGTACTTTATCTGTTTCGCATTCGATTTTGCAGGTGTTGTTGTTTTAGCATTCATAACTCTTACTCACACACGCATACAGCGCGCATGTGAAAGTTTGACGACGATGCTTAATTCTGTTGGTCTGTCTGTAAGATAATTTGTATGTTTTTAATCTGATGAAGTTCATCTTGGAGTACCTGAAAAGAGCTCACAATATCGTTTTTGTAGTAGTTGTTTCAGAATATAATTTGGTGTTTGGTACTATTTGATGTATTTTACCCAGTAATCTGCATTCAGGTGCGTTATACATAAGAAATTGCTTTCCACACTCTCATAGTCCCATACACTCATCCTTTCGTTCCTTCCTTCATTCATTCATGTTTGCCTTTCATACATAGATATTGCTCAGTAGGTGCATCTATACACTTACACTTACATATCTTCATATTTTTAGTATATATATATATATATATATATATATATATATATATATATATACAGGGTAAGTCAAAATGATGTACTCGATTTCATAAATTTATTTTGTGAAATATAATGAACATATCTGAATGTAATAAATGTGGTAAGAAGGGTAACTATCAAAGATTTTTTCAGTCACATCACAAGTGCTCTATGTGAGCACCTCGCGTAACATGACACACATCAAGCCGATAGTCTATCTCCTGCCAAACCTTGTGTAGTGTGTCACGGTCAATCTCTGCAATGGCTGCTGTGATGCGGGCGCGAAGGTCACCCAATGTTGTTGGAAGAGGTGGTACGTAAACACGATCCTTTATGAAACCCCACAAAAAGAAATCACACGGGGTCAGATCGGGGGAACGACGTGGCCAACGAATGAGAACTCGATCCTCCTGAGATGCACGTCCTATCCAGCGCTGTGGCAATGCCTCATTGAGATGATCCCGAACGCTGCCATGGTAATGCGAAGGGGCACCACCCAATTGAAGAATGAAATCTGCACTATCCTCTTCGAGCTGTGGAAGGAGCCATTGTTGCAGCATATCAAGAAAAACATGTCCTGTCACAGTAGGTTCAAGGAAGAAAAAGGGCCTATAAATCTTTTCAGGGGAAATGGCACAAAACACATTCACCTTGGGTGAATCGCGTTGGTGTTCCACAACTGCGTGGGGATTATCAGTTCCCCAGATCCTTACGTTGTGTCTATTCACATTCCCAGAAAGGTGAAACACCGCTTCATCACTGTAACGTAACCTTTCGGCGAACCCATCCTCTTCCATTAACGTGAGAAAATCAGCACAGAAAGACGCTCGAGCAGCATAATCAGTGTCTCTTAAGGCTTGTAGCAGTTGCAAGCGATAGGATTTCATTTGTAAACGTTTCCGCAGAATTCGCCATACAGTTTTCTGTGGCATTTCAAGTTCCCTCGCTGCCCGGTAGGTAGACTTCTGTGGACTCCGCACAAAACTGGCGCGAACACGTTCCACTGTCTCTTCCTCAGCTGAAGGACGGCCAGTCGATTTTCGCTTACAGATGCAGCCCGTATCTCTGACTTTTTCACACCACGTACGAATGGTTTTTCCATTAGGTGGGTCTCTGCCATACTTGGTACGGAAATGCCGTTGAACACTCATCACAGAGTTGTTTACATGGTAATCCAGCACACAGAACGATTTCTGCTCTCCAGTCAGCGCCATTTTCGTTAACTGCTTCCAGCGCCGCGTAGCAGTAGACAATGCAACCACGCGGGACATAAACTAAACTCAACTAAAATTTGAACTTTTGCCTTTCCTTGCGCGTAGCTCACATTAAGATATGTTCATTATATTTCACAAAATAAATTTATGAAATCGGGTCCATCATTTTGACTTACCCTGTATATATATATATATATGTGTGTGTGTGTGTATATATATATAACTAGTTGTTCTTCCCTAAATGCAAGATTGTGGTGAAAGAGTGTTTATCTTTGTTTAGGCGGGTCTGGTTGTAAAATGTGCAACGGATGTTTGTGTTTCATATGGTGCGAGGTGTCGTATGTGCCTAGCTGAATGATGAGTTGGTTTTGTGTATAAAGTTTGTTATAGTAGAATTTCTGACTGGATTCAGATATACAATGGTTTATTGTTTGGATGCCTAGGTTGTTTTGTAGTGGTTCGAGTCTCGTGTATCGGGGACATTTGGTCATTCATTTTGTGACCCAATTTTGAAATTTCTGTAGTTTATTTATGTGCGTTTTGGCAGAGTACCCCCATGCTGCAGCTGCGTATAATAGGATGGGCTGAATTAGCATTTTATATAGTGTAGCATTGTCTGTAAATTTAAGTTATCAGTAGTGAGTAATCCTTTTAGTTCTTCAAGTCTACCTGTTGTTTTGAATATATGTGTGTTAATGTGTTTTTCAAAAGTTAATTTTGGATCAAGGGTTACTCCTAGTATTTAGCATGAGTATTCCACTGAATGTTGTTATGAAATAATGTGTTAATATCTGTAGGTTTGAGTTTTTTGCGTGTAAAGTTAATAGCTTCACTTTTGTTTACATTTACCTTGATTTTCCATTTTGAGAACCATTTTTCAAGTGCTTTAAGGTGTTTTTGTAAGTATTTAGCTGCTTGATTCGGTTGCCAGCTATTTGCATAGATACAAGTATCATCTACAAATAAGGCAATGTTGGTATTTGTGCTTTTAGGAATATGGTTTATATATATGCTGAATAAAGTGGGTCCAAGGATTGAGCCTTGGGTAACACCTGCTTTTATGCGTCTGGGGTTAGAGTTTTTGTTCTCAACTGATACATAAAAATTTGTTCGTTTAATATGATTTCAAAAGATAGATCAAATTTTCGGGAAGTTTAATAGTTATTAATATATATAGAAGGCCAGTGATCCATACTCTATCGAAAGTTTTTTTCTACATCTAGAAATATACTACTGGTACTTACATTTGTAATATGACTATCATATTTTATTTATTTTATTATACTTATGTAATTTTAATGTTTGTATTCTTTGGTTGCACTACTGGCAATTAAAGCTGTATGATTATCCAAATAAAATCTTTAAAGCATTACTATTATTAGAAAGAATTGTTGTTAGCATTTCTCCTTACACTTTATCCGAGAAACTGTAACATAAGTAATTAGATCATTCCATGACAAATCATTCAATTTTAGGAAAAAAGGCTGCATCACCATTTTAGAACATTTTGCTTTTCGTATATGGGTCTCTACATATTTCCAACATTGCGAGCGGAATTGTACACTACCGCAGACTTGTACGGAAACCTGAATAATCCATAAACAAGAAAAGATAGGGAGATACATCAAATACCGTCGTGCAGCTCATAAAGCCTACTTTGTACAGGTGAAATTTCCTTTCTCTGGAAACGAATTCGTTTATTCCATAAATTAGGCTGAAAATCAATAACAATTTGTATAAAATATTTTTAAACCACCTTTTGGTGTGGAGTTGTAAAAGATGGATTTTTTGTAATAGTTATACCTATCCACCGACTGCACGCAAAACATTATGGCTCTAAATCATTGTTTTTCTACAGCTCTTGAAACATGACTCTGCGAAAAGTGCAAGCTTTCGGGTTTAATATGTCAGTTGAATCCTGATGAGAAAATCTGACATTTGCTGTCGAAGGAGCTTCGTACGTGCCCAAATTACAGCAAACAATGCAATTTTATTTCGGAGCGGTTTAGCCAGTGCAATGTGATTTTCTTCTGCCGTACTATGCACATGCAATAGCTGTATCTTAAAAGAAAAGCCTACGAACTTCTTTTGCTTATCAGTTTAATATAAAAAATGATTTTTTTTATGCTTATACCAACAGAGTAGGTACAAAAAAACATTGATTTGATGCGCACCTCTCTTTTCTACGGGGTTTCAAATATGACCCCTCACCGAAACATGCCGTCATTTTAGGCTTAAATGTCTCAGATAGTCATGAAACAATATGAAATTAAGTGTCAAGGATGCGTCCTATGTACTCAACTTACAATAGAACTTAAAACTTTTATTTCGAAATTACAATGGTTTGGTAAGTACAATCGGATTTAGTTCACCGTACCATACACATCGGAATATAGTATATTCACGAAGACCAAGATTGTTTTGAGAAGGGGTTGGATATAACCCTTCAAGAACTATTAACAAGATGACTGTATAGACAAAATACGTCATTGAATCATTCCACTTTTTACTAGCGGGTTCAAACATGAACTTTTGACGAGAAATGACCTATTTCGGGCTAAAGTATCTCAAATGAGTCATCATAAAGAAATATGAAAGTTGGTCACAAGAAAGCCTTGTATGTTCTCAAATCACAGTAAAAAAGGATTTTTTATTTATATTGGTTCGGTGAAGAATATCTTGTTCATTAGGTTTAAAATTGCGCCTTTCAAGTAGCGTAATGGTATGAAACTACATATAATCCAGTTCCACGATGAAATCACTTAAAAATAAAAGTTGGAATTTCGATTGTAAACTGACCATAAACAAGGCTTGCATGATACTAAAATTATTTGTTTTTCATGAGGACTCATTTGAGATATTAAAACCTGATTTTTTATTTCTCTCTCCTTCCTTTCCTCTCTGTTTATCTCTATGTAAGCTTCTCTTTAATGATCTGTGTTACTGGTATTCATCGTATCACTTCTTCTTTTTGTGGGTTTAATTTTTTCCGCTTTGCCTTTTTTTGTATGCTATTGAATAAAAATATTCATCCATTCTATCGTAGGAATTTCTGCAAGTTTTGAAAAATTCTGTATAAAAAGTTCTTTCATAATTTTAGTTCCACAGAAGAGAAGAGAGAGAGGAAGCTTTTATCTGAAAGAATTATGTTTCGAAAAGATTGTGTAAATACATATACAACTGATTTTTAATGTAAAAAAATATTTAATTATTTAATTGTCACAAACGTGAATTAAACCCGACTCCTCCCGATTACAAGCCACACGATCAACGACCGACCTAACATGAAAACATACATCAAACTTGTTTGATAAAACTATTCAAGAAACATTGCTCAACTTAAATGTGGAAGGGACACAAAACAAAGGTAATAAGGGAATTCATCGCCTGAGCTGCTCGGAATTTTCTTGTACTTTAAATAAAGCCATGGCGATTACACTTTGAATTGCTTCTGCATTATCATTAGTTATGTTTCTATTGGAAAGTTTTTTGTTATGCATTTAATTATTCTGAGTTCTATTTGAGTTGTTCAGATTGTTCACTCAGAAAGACGGGTATATAGCTGTATATACTCAACAGAGTTTACATATATATGGAATGAAGTTTCGCCTTCCTTACTAAGGCATACTTTAGTATCTTAAAGTAAGTCATCCGGACGGTGGGGATCGTGAACTTGATGTGGACATGCTTTGAGTGATATTGAATTTGCTGTCTGCAAATATGATCCGAATTTGAATATTGTTCCTTTATAACCGCACTTTTTGACCGCCTCTAAGTATATTTCAAGAATGTGAACCCCATGCTGGAATGAAAATATTGAGACGTAAGTGCCGTATGACAAATAGCTAAAGACCATTACACGACGCACAATTGTTTATTGCTATTACAAGATTTACTTAATTTGTATTTAACATTCACATATAATATACCGACGTTCTGTCAACACCCACTCGCGAGTGGTGAAAAGTTCTGCTTTCGACGAAGTAGACTTTAAGTAATTCGGTACGGGAGTGCTGGGAGATCGTTTTCTGCGGGTTACCTTAAAATAAGGAGGCAGGCCCCAGAAAATCGAAAATCGTCGTGTCGTGTTCGGGAGTGTAGAAGTCCTACTTTTAACTTACTTTACCAGGTAGTACTTCTAAAAGAGTCTTTCGGGAGTACTGGGTAATCGGTACCTGCGGGTTACCTTTTAATAAGGTGGCAGGCCCCAGTCTGTGCGCATAAATCTTCATTACAAACAAGACAAAATAAGTGATAAGTGCAGATAACTGACCCCCCCTACTCAGCACAAGTTCTAAATCTCAACTAGTAAGGCGTGGTTTGTTATTTTATCTACAATAAGAAAAAGTGCTAAGTATACAGAAGCAGCGAATGGTGATATCGAGGGCATAAACTACCAACACAGGTAACAGGTAAGATAAATTGCTTGGTCACCGACCACGTGTTGTGGAGTAGGTAAAGTAACCTTTCTAAAGTGAATTAGCACCGAGTGATAGGGACGAAACATAGTGTAACAGTGATCTTTATTTTATTTTTTCACTACTCACAACTTATAAAAAGAGAGGTTACACAGCTAGTTTCAGTGCCTTGTGTGCGAGTGACCACGTGTTAGTAAAAGTGACCGCGTGTTAATGTAAGCCCAGCGTGATCCAAGACCGTGAAAGTGTAGTTATGTGTAAGTAGCCAGTTAATCCGGAAGAAGTAAAAAGATCAAATATCGCAAATAAAGTAATCAAGCATTAAGTGTTATAAACTACCAACACAGGTAACAGGTAAGATAAATTGCTTGGTCACCGACCACGTGTTGTGGAGTAGGTAAAGTAACCTTTCTAAAGTGAATTAGCACCAAGTGTCAGTGACAAAGCATAGTGTAAAAGGTGATGTTTATTTTATTTTTTCACTGCTCACTACTTATAAACAGAGAGGTTATACAGGTAGTTTTAGTGCCTTGTGTGCGTGTGACCACGTGTTAGTAAAAGTGACCGCGTGTTAATGTAAGCCCAGCGTGATCCAAGACCGTGAAAGTGTAGTTATGTGTAAGTAGCCAGTTAATCCGGAAGAAGTAAAGAGATCAAATATCGCAAATAAAGTAATCAAGCATTAAGTGCTAGTGAAATTAATAAGTGAAGGTGAAGTGCAAGCGAATGCTAAGTGTAAGTTAAGGTCCTTAACGTGCTAATTAGCGGTAAAATGTGCACTCGTGGTGCCAACTTCCCCGCTGCGTGTGTTTGAGAAATTGATAGTATGTAAAGTACCGTGTGATTGAGTGTGTAAGTGTTCTAAATTCTTTGCTGTGAGTGTGTGTAGTTTTCCCATTGTCTTCTGGAAGACAAGTTGGATAAAACTACCTGATAGCGTTTCCAACGAGTTAAAAGTTCTGTTTCGTCAGGCTCAGTGAATTCAGAGCTAACTTTCGACTCTGTGACGTAAACTAAAGCCGGTGAAGTTGCAGTGCGTTGTGAACAAATTGAGTGCATACTTTATACTTGAGTGTGAGTGAGCGTTCCATAGTGAAAGTTTTTTGGTGCGTGCTCCTTGTGACTGTTGGCCGGGTACGTAACATTGAGTGCGAGTGTACGCTGTAAAGTTCAAATTCAAAGTGAGCGCATAGTGAGTGAGAGTGAAAGTTCAAAGTGACCACATAGATAGTGTGAGTGAAAGTTCAAAGTGAGCACAAGTGAGCACGAGTGAAAAGTTCATAGAGGGTGTTCATAGCGAGTGAGAGAGTATGCATGGGGGTTTATTAGTGGTAGTTCGTGGAGAAGAAAAAAAAAGAGTGATAATTCCATAAGCGTTGAGTTTAGTGAAACTTCAAAGAGAGCATATAGTGAGTGTGATTGCAAGTTCAAAGTGAGTACGAGTGAAAAGTTCATAGTGAGTGTTCATAACGAGTGAGAGAGTGTGCATAGGAGTGCATTAGTGAGAGTTCAAGAGAATAAGTGATAATTCCATAAGAGTTGAGTTTAGTGAAACTTCAAAGAGAGCACATAGTGAGTGTGAGTGCAAGTTCAAAGTGAGCACAAGTGAGTACGACTGAAAAGTTCTGAGTGAGTGTTCATAGCGTGTGAGAGAGTGTGCATGGGAGTGTATTAGTGAGAGTTCGAGAGAATAAGTGATAATTCCATAAGTGTTGAGTGTAGTGAAACTTCAAAGAGAGCAAATAGTGCGTGTGAGTGCAACTTCAAAGTGAGTGCGCACAGGAGTGCATTAGTGAGAATTCGAGTGAATACGTGACAATTGCATAAGTGTTGAGTTGAGTTTCAGGTACAAAAAGTGTGTGTGTGCATGATCTGTGTGCGAGAGTAGTGTGAGTTTTTTTGTACCAGCGCCGTTATCCTGGTATGTGAAACGGTATGTAAGTAGTGACCAAGGGGTTAGTGCTCAGTTTTAGTGCTGTTTATCCCAGGACGCTTAGAACGCCTGTTCAGTGCAATTCGAACTGTGGCCCCTTACTGGTACGGTTAGCCAGGAAGTGGTGAAGTCACCAAACACATGATACCAAAGGATTCGACAGCTGGAACACCGACCCAATGATGGAAGTCGACCCAGGGTGGAAACTAAACGTTCGACGAGTGCGGAAGGGTAAGTACCGTACTACAATACAATCCAGTGTTCCTAACCTTACAGATACCCCCTGTAATGTCTTACATGTAAATTCAACTCATATTACAGGATCTAGTCCAGATTCAGGTTCTATTTCAGGTGCCAGACAGATGCCATTTTCTTCCACAGGTACAAATAAGATGATACTTCGTTCACAGAGCCAGGAAAATCTCTACAAGCCATGTAATAATAGATATGACAGAAATTTCTTTTCAGCAAATGAATCCGACTTTGAACTCGTCAGTGACGGTGACCTGTAGTCCCACGATATTGAAGCGATAATGCGAAGGGATGGTGGCGCTCTGGAGTCTGCTGCTCCCCCCTTTCCGCTCATCCTGTAAATCCAAATCATAGAGCTCCCCCCTCCCCTCAACCCAGCCAATCTGGAAATCATGATGATACTGTGAGTAAGTCTCCTGAACCATCCAAAACTTACACACAAGCTCTAAAAAGTCCCTCCAACGTCAATTCTGACCCCCTACTTAATTACCGATCATCCTTAGAAACTAAAGCTCCTTCTGCCTCACAGAAAATCAGATATCCACGAATCCACGTAACCAACCTGAAGACCTACATGCAGATCTCCAAGACATACGCCAACATTTCTTGCAGTGTTGTTCAAGGGGGCTACCGTGTCACCGCCCTTGACGAGAGTACTTATGCTGGTATTCTGCACTTGTTACATAATACTAAGGATGTTGAGTTCTTCTATCGCACCCCTAAATCAGACAGACCTATCAAACGTATAATCCGTGGCTTGCCACATGAGATAACCAGCGAGGGAGTAGTCATTCCTAAAAACTGAACTAAATAATCAAAGCATTTCAGTCAGCCAGTTAAACAAAAGAGACGATGCAGGAAACAAGGTGCTGATGCCTCTGTTTTTGGTTAAACTACCATCTGTTGAGTGTAAGCAGGCACTAGACAGGGTTAAATTCATCTACCGTATTAAGGTATATTATGAGGACTACATCTACTCAGAGGCAGTCTCTCAGTGCTTTAAGTGCCAACGCTGGGGAACTCATGTCAGCTCGAAGTGTCACATGAGACCGCGATGTGTCAAGTGTGCCTCCTTTCACCTTACAGAAGACTGTAAGAAATCTAGGAACACTCCGCCTACGTGTTGTAATTGCGGGAAAGTGGGGCATCCTGCCAATTACAAAGGCTGCCAGACCTACAAGACAGTTATAGAATCAAGAGACAAGACTCGTAAGACCAAGGTTGACACAAGTCACCCCGACGGACGCCCCAGACAAAAACCTACCAACCCGCCTCCGCCCCCTCGACAACCTCCTGTCCGGCGTCTCCCACCCAGACAACAAATTCCTACTCCACTCCCTAGACTATCGATTGCCCAGCAGACAAAACCTTCAACATCGACTGCCACTAACAAACCCAGAGACCTGACTCCGCCTACTCGGCAAACCTCTCCTACACAACCAAT
>JAGDQP010009227.1:0-34105 GCA_022664845.1 Lepisma saccharinum
AAATCTCTTGCCTTCCGTTGTATTTTTTCCGACAGTAGATGAACTTCTTGATATTGGGGCCGCCTTCTGTCGATTAGGACGGTCAAATATCTTCAGGCGAGCAGTGGGCGCAATTGATGGGTGTCATGTGCGAATAGTGTGCCCAAGACGGTTTCGCAGAGATTACATTAATATAAAATTGTTCTATTCCGTGCAGTTTCAGGGTATCTGTGACGCCAGTATGAAATTTATTGATTTATTTGTCGGGTATCCGGGCTCAGCACATGACTCCCGTATACTGCGTTTGAGTCCTCTGTATCGAACAGCCGCCTTCCCACCACCAGGATGGTATTTGCTAGGTGACAGTGGGTACCCATGTGTTTTAAACCCCATAGGTATTATTACTCCGTATAGAGAGCCCTATGGACACCATCAAGCTCTCTTCAACCAACATCATGCGGCAGCACGTAACATTGTTGAGAGATCTTTTGGACTGTTGAAAGTGAGGTGGAGGGCCATTTTCAACACTGACTTGGAAGTTCGGTATCATCGTGTCGCTTCAGTGATTGCCGCATGTGTTGTGTTGCATAATATTTGCATCACAGAGGGTGACATTTTTGACATACCAAGAAACAATAACAGAAGAATCGTCCCCCAAGTACGATTGGAAAATGATGAAGGGGGTATGAATTTAAGGAACAATCTAGCTAATGAATGTTTTGTGGCTCAGCACAGACATCTAATGGACCACGATTATGTGTGATATAGTGAAATGTAGACTGCGGTGAAGAAAGTAGTTTAATTCAAGTTGAGATTGTTTTCATGGAAATGCATGAATATACATATAAGCCTGATATTGTCTTTGATTTCTTTCCTGTGTTACTAATGTATACATTACATTTTACTTATTTTCTGCTCTTTCTATGATCATAATTAAGTACCATGTAATTAATTAAGCATGGTAAAGAAGATGGAACTCTGGGGATAAAGTATAGTTTAAAAGAGGATCTTTGTTAGTTTCCATGATTTATTTTTGCGGATAACTTGCGTGGCTGCAGGTACGTGACTTAATCTTTGGTAAGGTAAACTGGTAAAAGTTTGTCAATATCTTAGTATGTGTGTGTGTGTGGGGGGGGGATAACAAAATCATACGAACGTAACTTTCAGTTTGTAGATTCCAAATCAGCGTTGAGTGTCTCCAACAGGAATTGAACGTAGGACCCATTAATTGTGAAGGAATAAGAGTAACTACTAATTTACCTAAGAACCAAGATATTGTTTTAAAAATAATTGCAAATGATTATATTTATGATACAATAAAGTTATACAATCTCAATGCTTTTTAAAATCAAACATTCATACTCTAGCCTGAATTCGAAGCGAAAACTTCTTGGGCGTTAGCCTGACGCGTCAGAACTCAGAACCACTCACGACTGCCTGTATAGCATTGTGCTATACAAGAACTAAGAACCTTGGATTCAAAACAAAATTCCAATCGCTTTAGCCGTGTAGTCTTAGGCGTCAGGTCAGCGACTCTAAGGTTCTGAGTTTGAATTACGGTTGGGTAATGGATATTTGTAGATTTTATAAATTTAACAGCTAGTGGAATTGTGAAGGATGAAGTCATTAGTTCCTAAAATGACCTAAATAAAAAATTTTCAAATTCTCATGGTATTTTGGCATTTTTGGCTCCGACAGGGATTGGGACAATAACTGCTCGGGCCTTTGTCGAAGTATCCTCCTTGCATTCGCCTGGTGAATATGAGGGAAACCCTGGAAAACCTCATTTAGGATAGTCGGCCACAGGGTTCGAACTGGAGGCTTCAACGTTACCACCCGCACCACGGGGAGTGGGTGAGAACGTTCGTGTCGAGTGCTATGTGTACAGATGTTTCCATATAAAGCTTTATGTAAAAGAGAAAAAAGTAGCACCTACAAAGGTATTGTCATGTTTATATGTGGTTTTCTTTCGACTATATAAGTACTATGTTTGAATAAATAAATTCGTCAATCATTGACGCTGGGTTTATGATTTCACTAAATACTATGCATAATTCTAATACACAAATCCTTGAATGAGTCCTTTGAAATGTAGTATAATTTTGGAAAAGGCATTGTGGGTGTTCTCATCGCTTTAACCAACGCAATGACTTCAACTGTATATATCAAGTAAGAACTGAAGTTTCTTAAATTTATCTTTTGAGACTTTTAGGCAAATTGGATGAATGATGATTGGTGGAATGAGGAAAAGGGAAAAACTTCGAAAAACCCATGCAGACAGTGTTTGTCCACCACAAAGTCCACATGGCACGAGATATAATGGAAGAGTTTATATTATAAAATTCACCTAGGTTCTTCCGGTAAGTAACATAGCAAACTGGGATCCGTAGTGAAAGGTCGCGAGTTCGACCATGCTCCTGGTCACTTGGACAGCCTTCCCTGTTTCACCAATCGAATGCCGGAAAAGACGTCTAGAAAGAACCTCACCGCGACTTCCCTTCTGAAGAGTGGTCGGTTAAGACCAAAAGATGCCAGTTTACCCCGCTTAAGAAAACGTAAATTTTCTTCGTATGCCTCACAGAACAACTGGCGAACCTAGGCATATTGCAGTATTGTAACTTCATTTTACAAAGTACTGAATATTACAGTCTAACTTACATTACTGTCCATACTTACAAGGTAATTACCGTCTACGTCGTCTCTGATTTCGTCCAAATTTTCAGAAGAGCAGACCAATGTCCTAAACATCGCCTATTCGCAATTGCCTAGTTTCTTAGAGGTGTGCAAAGTTAGGGCGGCATCATCATAAACGACTTTATATCTCCAGAAAAAAAAATAATGCTAATTCTGTAGGGTTATCAAATCACAAACAAATATGTACCCAATACAATCATTTTAGGATAAAGTTTATGATTGGAAAATGAGAGTTCAATACTTGCCGTGTAAAGCCGTAGTAATTCGTTGATAATGAAATTCGTACATAGGGAAAACGTCTATGCAGCATCCTTTCAATCATATTTTGCTGAAATAGATGTGTTGGGTACAACGTCGATTGTGATTTGCTAAACCGACATGGTTTGTCTGACTTTTTCTGGAGATATGAAGTGGTTTGTGATGATGCCGCCCTAACTTTGCACGCCTCAAACTCCGAAACTAGGCTATTGCGAATACAATGCTTGCAGTGCAATGTTTAAGACCGCCATACTCCTCGCAACAAGCTTTGAGAGCAACGTTGTAAAAGCACGAGCAGTTATGTAAATTGTGAAGTTATGACTTTATCGGAGTTCACTTAACCAAATACTGCAGTTCCCGTCCTTACATTAGATCATAATTTTAGAACGTAGCATCCTTAACGGAACGAAACGTCCTTAAATCATAATGTAACAACGTTAGCTAATGTTTTTAACCCAGTTTTTATACTGGAAATGAAATTATAACCATCTGATAGGATTTAGTTCCTGCAAAGTTCCAGTTTCGTAAGCCGAATGATTTTAAATGGCGAAGCGTGGCATAAACAAGTGGGTAGACTATGTAAATAAATAAATAAATAATAATAATAAAAAAAAACACTTGAAGGAAATCAAAATATAAAATAACAGCTACAATTTTCCCCTGAAAATATAGTATGGTATTGAAAAACACAATCTGCATATATGTTTCTACGAACTATGCAACTTGCTTGCCTCAGTTAACTTCTTGAAGAGAAATTCAAAGCGTACACGATGCACTCATTCTCTGTAATCAAATAATTACATCGCTGACTTCAGAAATCGCTGGGAGGGGGCGTGTGTTAGTGCCTCACCTATGCAACTCGGCGAATGCCAGGATGGGGTCTTCGATAGAAATCTCACTCCTCCACAGAAATTGCAAAGAGAAAAAAACGCCAGAAATGAAAAGATTGAAAGTGCCGAACTCCCACTTTCATCAGTTTCTCTCTGTACTCACGGTCCCTATTACACGTAAAGGGTTAATTCCAGCAGTGAGTGAAGTAAAGCAGCCACTTTGGATCAAATAAAACGTTTACAGTACTTTTGAATTTTGTACAATATAACATGTTTTACATTTAAAAAAATAACTTGTATGTTACATGAGGGAATAAATAGCTTATATTTTTGTGTTGACAATCAAAATCGAATCAAAACGCAGTGAATACAAAAGTAACTAAATTTATTTTTTTTAAAAATTGGATAGGCACTGTCTATCCCGAGAATGCGCCACTCAGAATGGAAATGGTGATTAACGTCGTAAACGAACTTATGAGGTTCTAAGAACGGAATCTTGTCTCTGTTCAATAACCCCTTCCAGATTTGAACACGTAACCACGCAGAGCTAGCGAGTGTATTCACTTCGAAAACAATTGTATACATATCTACAAAACTGTGGAGAACTGAATTTTTTAAGTTTACAAAGCAGTAAATACGTAAGAATTCATTGTGTAAACACTATGTTTAACTTTCTAAATGAAAAAAAAATCCTACTAAAAAGAAAAATATAATTTTGTTTATGCACTACTAAAAAGAAAAGCCTAAGGCGTGCCAGTTTAAGAATTTATAAAATTACTGTATATGAGAACGCGTCGCATGCTTTTCATTTTAGTAATGCATTTTTTTTTATTTTTTAGTTATTTCGGTGTTCGGGTACTCACTCTTTCTCCAACTAGTTTTGAGACCCAAATCCTAAAGTGTTCTGCGACCAATCAAACGCAACATCGTTGCAGGCTCGTATTTATTTGAGAAAAAGAAGGCCATATTTTTAAAACAAATAATATGCTTTTGAAATATATAAATACATCAAAGTAACGATGGAATATTGTATTACGTCGGTGTGCAAAATTTCATCATTATATGACGTCAGGGAATGAGTTAAATTATCATTGCAAGCCTTGAGGACACCACGAACCAATTTTGGAAGTACAAAGAATGGTCGAAAAGTATCACACATCCCACTGTAACTTTTTTAAATATTGTTTATACTAGGGCATTGAATTTTCATGTGAACATACTTTGGTCCTTTGATAACATAATGAGATCTCATTGTGTACGAGTCCATTCTTTCCATGGACTCAATTGCAAATTCTAGATAAGATACCACTATGCGTGCTCAAAATTCTTGTTCCAAAAACCGAGCCGAAGCAGCTCAGTGGTAGAGCGTTTATGTAGCATTCGGGAGGCCCTGAGTTCGATCCCAGCGGCCGAACTTCCTGAGGTTTTTTCTTAGGATTTTCCCAGTCGCACCAGGCAAATGCCGGGTTGGCACCTTCAAGCTAGGCCCTGGTAGACACCTTTTCGAATTATTTCCCTCATCTATCCCGGCTTGAGCTTTAGATGCCTAAATGCCATAAATAGAATTCAAATATTGCTCCAAAAGCTTTTAGATCCATATTAGGCTATCCAATTAGTCATTCCACGAATATGTCAAACCCAATAGTAAAAAGCCAAACGTATTGTAGGCGATGCTTTTGTAGATTCGTTTTGGAAGATATCAAGGGCCGCACGTGCCTTGGGAGCCGCGAAAATAGGAGTTAGTTCCCCTTGCACAAATACAAGCTGATATTTTTTCCTTACAAAAAAAAAAAGTTAATTTCTGTTGCTGTTTTTTTATAATAAAAAAAGGTACGATTTTACCCTCATTTTGATTGAGTAGGAAGGCAACATTTATATACTGTATATATAATTTATAGACATATTCAATCCACTACTGGATGAGGCCTCTCCCGGAGGGAGGAGTTGGACTGCTCACACGCTTCTAGTAGAAGCATTGGAATTCCAGTGGCAACTACCGACCGAATAAGTGAATTAATGGTTTTTGTATTTTGAAGCTGTACGAGGACTATCGGAGAGCACTATTGAATAAATATTTGTTTGTGGCTAAACCTGTGTCTTCAGTTCGAAGAGGGAAATACGAGAATGGTCGGGGACAAAAAAAGCTGGTTTCAAAAAATTACAGTACTCTTCCTCCCCTCAGAGTATTTCTTTGCTCTGTTATTGCCGGAGGGAATTTTTATGTGCTTCGTTCTTTTTTCTCATCCAGTCCAAGTAAACCATTTCCAGTGGCTCATGAAGCGACACGAATAAAAACAAGGACCAGTAAGGACACTATCGGACTATCGAATAAAAACTATCAAAAGTGTTTTTTTAGCGCTATCGGATGTTCATTCGATAGTGCCCATCACTACTCCAGTCCCTTGATACAATTTTAGCCACACAAGCATTAATTTGTACAAAATTGATTGACAACTGAATGGAAGCAATTTGAATTATTATTTTGAAATGGGTTGTAAACACTGTACTACTGCTTGAATAAGAACGGTTTCGGTGGCTCTGAGCTAGTCTAGCTAATACCTTTCCAACGACACCTCTAGTGTAGCGTATCTTTACACCTTTTAATTCCTGAGATTTAATTTCTGGACACCATGAGTGGGATTATAAGGTCCCTTTTGCTATAGCTTCACTTTCATGGGACCCATAAAACGAACTTCAGTATATTTTTCTTCCATTTAAAGTATTAGCTATTTTTAACCCCAAAATAGAAACTCAGAACACAGTTGTACTTTCTTAAATTTCTTAATGTAAACGTGCATCGTATACCTTCCAAGAATCGATTGCACTAATTAAAAACATATCAACGGGATGTTTAACTTTTGACTCCCAGCTATGACATATCTGTGGAATTGATGTACCACTTTCTGATCACGTTGCTAAAATAATTCGCATATCCGATCCAAAATGCCTCCGTTGCATACACGTTCAAAAGTGTATAGCTATCAACACGTTGAAACTACAATAGGTACGGGTTCACAGATGGCTCAAGAACTGTCCCTGGGTTGTAAGTTCAGAGAGATCGTTCAGCATCATGCTTGTTTACATGACAACCCTGCATTCGGATCCGATTCGACATCCACACTTTCGGGTTCCATCTGAACCAGACTGAAAATGATGCCCTGACTTTACGCAGCGAAAATTTGTGTGACGAAGCTAATCACCTACTTTCCGGATTGCCATGTTCGATTTTTGATCGTACTCTGATCAAGCGAAAATGAGTGAATGTAGGATCGAGCCCGAATGCAGGTCTTGGGTTTGCATGCAAAGGCCGGTGTCTGGTGGCGACACAATTTAAAGGTTTTAGAAAACTTTGGCTCAAGGCCAGATCGATAATGAGATGAATTGGTGGAATGGAGTGGGATTAAACGAAAAAGAAAGGTGAAAACCCAAGCACACGGTGTTTGTTCACCATGAATCCCACATGGTATGAGCAGTGCTCGAACCGATGAACCCTAGCACTAGAGGCGAGCGCTCTACCATTGACCACCACGGTATACAATCGATTCTCGTTTCATCATCCTTTGGCTCCCATCTGTGGTAGTTTCAATGTATTGTAAGTTTTCCCTTTAGGTACACCTTAGGATGCTCTATTGGATTGAGTAAGATACTATGTGGATTGTCTCACCAAACAATCATAAAATAACAATATTCATATGACATGTGAACGTCGAAGGAACCTCCGAAGTCCGAATTGTCATTTGCTTTCAGCGAGTTTATGATAATAAAAGTGGTGAAAGTGAAGACATTTTACAGAGGCCTCTTTGTTTTGTAACGGGATTACAAATGCTGGCTGTTTGACCAGGGTGAAATATCCTTCCAGCTTTTGCGAGATTGAATGCACGTGTGGTTCCAAAACTTCCAACCATCGTTCCCAAACACTGAACTGAAAAATACAATAAACTTTCCATTTTATTATGAACGTGAAATTTTCAAATTTATTTTGAATCGTCATTCACTGAGCATATACGGATAAGTAGAATGTTATGGATCATTCGTGTAATAAATTCATTTTTTAGAACTATTTGAAAGTATGAAAACACGATGAAAACACTATTTGAAATATTACACCCTCAAAAGGGGGGTGTTTGCAATAATGCATCAAGGGGGGTTAGGGCCTTAGGGGTGTGTGGATAAATCACTGGCTTAAATTGAATGTGGGAGATGATATTAGGACAAGGTTTCTTGCAACAGGGGCCGAAAATTCTAGTTACACCACTCGTAATAGCATACGGAACATAGTTTGAAACAGGAACGGACTGGTAAACCGTCACCCGGGAAACGAAAAAGCTCTAGTGCTAGTGGGTGTTGTGGGGCGTGGGTTCCAAATACACCTTTCTAGGACCTTCAATACCGTTCTTGGTAGTGGGCCCCCCAAAACTTGAAAGGCCTTTAGGATACTGATCAGGGGTCTGTTTCACGAAAGTGCTTGTCAATTTTTCACTCTTCGGTTTCCATTTCCAGAGAACTGTCACAAGACCACAAACCTTCCACCACAATATGTATGTGTACTGTCGTTTGGTTGCCTAGTTTTGGGGTCAAAAGTTTACTAACAATTGAATATTGCCTAATATAATCACACTCCTTGCACAAAATGATAGAACAGTGACTGAATGAGAACAAGGGTTTGTGGTGGAAGGTAAGCGCTCTTGAGACAGTCTTCCGGAAATGCAAACTGAGAAGTGAAAAGTCGGCAAGTACTTTCGTGAAACAGGCACCAGGTCTCAAAATACAAAGTTAACGTAAATATTGCGCCTTAAAAGAGTATGAATGTATTAAAGCCTTGTGTATTTATCATTAAACATTACAGGCCCCTTCTAGCGATTTGTAAGGGCCCTACAGGCATAGTAGGCCTGCTGGGATTATAACACTAACACCACCTCCATGTAGTCTTGCGTGTGAAAATTGCTAATTTTAGACTCCCGACAAGACCCTAACGCCACAAGTAGTAGCAAAAGTGGAGTAAGTGGTCTTCTTTATTAGGTAACACTACGTTTCAAATTCCTGGAGCCTTCAAAAGTACCTTCGGAGCTGTACAACTGTTCTACGGCGAGGTTTCACTGAAAGAAACCCTGAGCAAACACAAAGCTAGCGGACATGGCAATGCTTGTGAGAATTTTGGCACTGTCAGGGACTAGCCTATGTATTAATAACTTACTTTAACATTCAGATAATATATTATTTAAATTTTAGTTCGGCCGATTCTATAAAGTAATTTTTGTTTATCCACAAAACAAAACTGGGCTTTAACAGACTACAGCGGGATTTAGCCTGGCCCGGCCAGGCCCGAAATCCATCCCTGAGCCAATAAAGAATTTTAATTTGAATATCGATGTTTAAGCGTAAGCCTAACTTAGGCAAAGACTAAGCTTTGTCTTTGCAATCGCTCCTTGATGTAAGTGCCAAAGCGGAAATTTTACAGGAGTGAAGAAAACGGAAGGTCTCCTCAGTTTGAACAAAAGTCGCTACGATATTTTCCGTCGCGATTTTGTACTATTTGCAATGGTCTAAATCTACTGGTAGATTTATTCAGGTTACTACGCTTGGCAATTCGAGCATGTTAACATAACAATCGCGATTATCGCATTTTTGGCAGTTACATAGTTTTTCTTTTTCAGTCGTCCTTAATTTTTTGGTGAAATATGATTACCTTTGTTTAATTGTTCCGTGCAATCCTTTCGATATGAAAAATTACCTACCCTGATGTGGTATCGGAGTCGCGGTCTCGCGGACAGGAACAAGTGAAAAGCGATAATCAAGCAGCAATGGCGGATGAGGAGTTACCGTCTGGGTGGGAAAAGCGGTTGAGCAGGTCTACTGGTCTGTTTATATAGCATTTTTTCCCTATATAAAATTCTTTTAAATTACGTTTTTCAATGTCATTCTGAAATATAATCGCTATTGTACTTTGTTTATTTTTGGGGGATCAGAAAATGATTGTTTGCTGAACAGAAATGACAGCACCATGATTGAGTCACAAGGCGTTTATTATGAAAGTATATCGTTTGTAGAAGTGTCTACGGGGAAGTAATATACTTTTGTCACATGGTAATTTCTGATGTTCCATTTAATTTATGGAAGGTTGAAAAGTCTGCTGTAATTTTTTTTTTTATGTTGCCAACGTTTTGTTTCGTGTGTAATTTTAGTGCAAGGGTGTTTTGCTTGCGACCTCAGGTACTAGTGCTAACTCTACGGGGAGGTATCCTTGCTGTGAGTCGCGGTATTGTTCATAGCCGCTAGATGATATAGAGATTTTTTTTATAAGGGTAAATATAGGTTTTTCTATAGTACTCTCCAAACAAATATAAAATTGTTAAATTTTATTTTATATACCCCAGCTTTTGAGCTATATGCGCGCCCTGCAACAACTTTTTTCCTTTAAATATTTGTTGCACTTCTGTACAACATAACTAAAGCCAACAATCCAAGTGTACAAACCCATGTGTCATTATTATTTTGTTAAATACGTACTCGAATTGTTCACTACAGACAAATAAGGCGGAGGAATAATAATCGTATTATTCATATTATTATTGACACGTATTTGCAAAAGAAAGAAAGGAAAACGGTTAGCATGTCGAGTAAGCGGAAACAGATTATTATTCATAATACGCAGTGCACATCGCCTTTTACACTCGCACCTTGTGTTCGGACTGAACAAGGTTGCATGTAAGGTCCCTCCGACTTTCAGCTATTTCGATCGCACTTCTTAAATCCGTAACTCGAAACTGTTATATTTTACCGTTATTTCAAACTTACTGCGAGTACGTTAGTCCTCGAGTTGTTACAATATGTATAAATAAATTTTACTGTATTTACAAGTGACATTCACTAGTTGATAAACTTATGATTTCTAGAAATAATTTTACGCCATTTATTCTCGCAGATCCGATCTAATAATTCTCTTTTATTAGTTACGTTCTTGGTGATAATGTGCAAGTTCCAGGGTTAGAGAAAACGCGGGTATTTTTTTTAAAAAAGCCCAGCTGGGCCCAGGTGTTTTTTTTTTTTCGGGTTTTGGAAAAAAAATGTGAATGCGTGAAAATTTAAAGTTACGTACAGAGCTCAGTCGGTTAAGGTGTGACACTACTTTAGAATCGGGAGGCTTGGAGCGGGTCTCTGTATGAAGGTAATGTGCACTAGGTTAAAGCCACAACATGATTCGGGGCCAAAGATAATTATAGGTGCCGGTATCCCGCCATAACACTGGAGGATGAGGAAGAACTCCATTTGGGATTGTCTCACTGGTCTGCCTGAGCAGGATCTGGAGTTGTTTTGATTGCTTTGAAGGCCTTTATAAAGGCGACTTTGGCTCAGACCGAATGAATAATGGAAGAATTGGTGAAATGAGGAAAATGGGAGGAAACGGGAGAACCTCGAGAAAACCAATGCACACGGTGGTTTGCACACGACACATCCCACATGGCACAGATCGGGATCGAACTGCACCGAAAGTAAGCGCTGTACCACTGAGCTACCGCAGCCCCAGCAGAGTTTGAATTACTGCTAAACCTTCCTAGTGTGACTTGGCCGTCCGAATCACTAACCACCAGACCATAACAGACAGGACTACCCAGTCTTTGTGGTCCAGGCGGTAACATCGCGGTCTTCGGATCGGCAATGGGTAAGCACGTGGGTTCGAACCCCACGGCCAGTTATTATGGCAGGTTTTCCAAGGTTTCCTCGCAGTTTCTCCAGGGGAATGCTGAAATGAAGAAAGTGGACCGTAACAAAGACCTTACTAAACTCGGAATACTTTCTTGTATTTCAATATCACAAAATATTTTAGATGGCAATATTATTCTAGAGTTATAATAACAGTCGTGATAGCATTCTAACAATGTAAGCTGCATTAGTTTTCATTATTAGGCACTTCTCTGAAATACCCTCATTTAAGTAACCATTTAAAACACAAATTAATGAAAAAGACCGGCGGGACTTTTAAAGTTGATTTTTCAAGTGGGTCCCACTGGGTTTTTATTGGGCTGGACCCACCTTGGCAAACCCTGACAAGTTCCTATGGCTTTTTTCTTTTTTCTTAAAAGGATTATTTTTTTTTATTATTATATATACTGTTACTTTGTGGATTTAGTACGCCATGTTAAAATATATTGTTGCGCTGTTAAGTAGTTCAATACATCTTCGGCTTCACAATGAGATAGGAACTTGTTCTCTTCACAGTGGTTTGTCGAATTTTACGCGAAACTCACAGTAATGCCGAAATGCCTTTATTTTTCCCGCTTTTTGTTACGTAGTCACGTTCGTGCCCACACACCCTCTACGTTACGCCTCAACTCTTCCGCCACTTCTAAGTAGTCCAACATTCAACTGTTCTTTCTTCCGATTTAACACACTTCCCATAGATTTTTTTTTCTTTTGGACGCGTTTTGCAATTCACTTAGCCATTTTTTCCGTAAATTTTCCTAATTTTTGCTATTTCTGGATCGTGTGTGAGGAACTTAACCCAATTTTACCGGCACAACAAAAATAGAGTGTGGTTTTCACAACTATCACCATTGATTAAATAGAAATTCTATGATGGAAACCAATGTGAACACATACCGTTGTAATTATCTCAGAATTTTGAAAAGTGCAGCAATTAAAACCTACCCGGACGTAGCATTTATCATGCCAAATTTAGTCAGCGTATAGCGACTCCATTATAATCCCATGGTTTAGGAGGAAGCGAAGTTATCTTCGGTAATTCCTATATTAGCTACTTCTATCATAAGGCGTTGAGTGTACAATACTTCAACTGTTGTTATTTCGGATGTGGGATATGATGTAAAATCAAGAGATGATGAGTGCAAGAGCACATATATGCTCTTGGTGCAGCGGTGGCTCAGTGATAGAGCACTCACCTCTGGTGTTTGGGGTCGTCGGTTCGATCTGTGCTCATGTCATGTGGTTTTTGTGGTAGACACAGCCTGTGTGTGGGTTTTCTCGGGGTTCTCATGTTACTTTCCACTTTCTTCGTTCCACCAACTTACTCATCCGACCGAGCTAGAGTTGCCCAAAGGCCTTAAAATTCAAACATATACGCTCTTATAAATTGTTTGTGCACTCGTATCACATCCTGCATTTTAGGCATCCTAAATAAAAGAAAAAAGTAACTTTTGAAATATATTCGGCATCGTTTAATAGGAGTAGCTAATATAGATTTCAGTTACCTCGTCATCTTTAAATGGAATCGATAATTTTTATCTAACTACTGCAACCCAGAGGCGATACCTGTTCTTCTATAAACTGCACGGTAGTCATAAGAGTATGTAACGATATTTGTACACAGCAATATACTGTTGTATGTCAATTCGTAGTAAAGGACAATAGAAATTCTCGATTTGTCATACGTTATGTACTATGTAATGCCATATATATATATATATATATATATATATATATATATATCCTGGCATTATATAGTACATAAAGTCACTTTGCTTCGCTATATCGACGATATTTTCTTAATCTGGACTCACGGACAAGAACCATTGGAAACATACCTGCAAATTTTCGACTGCAGCTTTCCCGTCAAATTCACTTGGTCCTTCTCCAGGGAACACACAACTTACCTGCCAACAGTATGCAATATTTCCATTTCAACAGCTCCCATCCTTACCACACCATACGCTCTTGGTGTCTGTGGCCCCCGTATCTGCTCCTCTGATGACCTACTTTAAAATTATCTCAGTACCCTTTCCTCAGCCCTCACTGACCGTGCTAGAAATAACCCTAAATCAAACCGGCCTCCCCGCGAAGCTCCGTCCGCTCTTCTCACCCAGTACCACCCCAACTTTCATTCCCTCGAAAAGCTCCTCAAACGGGCGCACCCCATATTCACTGTGTCATCTAGAAATGAAAGAGTTCTCGTTGTGTCCCAAAATAGTCTGCCGCAGACTAGGGACGGTCAAACGGATCCGGGCTTCGGATACCAGTATCCGGATCTAAGTGTCGGATATCTGGGGCAGGGATCATCATAGTCTCCTAATTCGTACGAATTTTGGAGGATTTTTTTCTGCTACCAAACGATGTCTTATTTTGATTTCTTTTACTCTTCATTTTAGAGTGTTGTGAGGGAAGATAGAGAAAGCAGGACCCTAGAGAGAAGAAATTGCTGAGTTATACATGGATTGCAAGAGTGAAGCAGGTCATATAATATTCTGTTACTAATTCATGTATTGGAGTGACGAAATGAACACAAATAAAGGACAGCACCTTCTTGTCTCTTCAAACCCCACCGTCCTTCGTCACCAGTCGTGACTGGTTTGCATTGTGACGTGGTTATCAGTCACTACGCAATAAATATTGCGCTGTTAAGAGGAAAGAACAAACAAAAAAACATGTCCTCCTCCCTCTCCTTTTAAGCTTGCAGGGATGTATAAAAATGCTAAACTATTTTCCAGATTAATTTGCTTTTAGAAAATAAAGCATGTATTTTAGAAAAAATAAAGAATTTAAAAAAATGTTTCTTTCACCTAACTTTGGACAAGAAAACAGTATCAATCAAATACACAACACTCTCTATAAAACAAATATTTTCGAGTTTCGATACATTGAATTAAATTAGCTTTATTTATGGCCTTTTGTCACTTTCGGCTCAGGCCGGGATGAGGTAGGCAGAGGATGGGGAAGGTATTGGCCAGGACCTTTCATAATTTACCATCCCGGCATCGCAATTTCAGATGCATCAGACGAATTTTATTTATAGCCTTTAGGCATCTAAAGCTCAGGCCGGGATAGGGGAAAGGATTCGGGATGGGGTCTGCTAGGGCCTATGTTGAAGGTGCCATACCGGTATTTGCCTGGTGTGACGGAGGAAGAGCCTCTGTCAGAATGGTCGGCAGCTGGGATCGAACCCACGACCTACTGAAGGCTACGCCAACGCTTTACCACTGAGCTACGTCGGCTCGGTATTATAATAACAAAGTCCGAATACTGGGTCTTTGCATCTGCGACCGAAACCACGAAGATCCTTATCTGGATATCCGAAGAGCCTGATACTCGGATCCGGATCTGGCCATCCCTATCGCAGACCTCCGAATCTCAACACGATTCTCATCAGAAGTGGACCAAGCCCGTTCCTTCCCCTCAAACCTGGCAAGTACAATAGACCCAGCTGTAGAACCTGTCTTCGATCCCAGTGTGCCCTTTGAATATTCTGTCACTTTTAAGACGTACTCTTTCCGACACACTGGCAGTTGCATATCTTCCAATCTCATTTATCTCCTACTCTGTAACCTATGTTCCGCCTTCTACGTTGGCGAAACGCCAACACCTCTAACAATCTGCATCAACAACCATCGCTACTCCTCCATATCCCAACTTCCGCACCTCCCATACCTGAACACACTTCTTATCACGGCTGCACCTTTGCCGAAACTTTTCGAGTCAGCATTCTGAACCCTGACTCACCTGCTACGGTTAGAAAGAGGTGGAAGCAGGCGTACATCTCTACCCGTTCCGCCAACCATAAACCCGGCCTCTTTATATCCTTAATTAAGGCTTTCAGCCTCATGGTGTATGCCAGAAAGGCTGATTCGTATCTCCCTTTAGTTTGATAGTAAACTGTATACATACGACGAAAAAAACAGCTTTCTGATAAGGCTAATTATATTTTTAATAACACAAAACTAAAGCGTAACAGTTTCGGAAGTATGCCACCTTCTTCAGACTGCACTCTACAATTAATTTGAAGAAGGTGGTGGTATACTTCTGAAATTGTTATGCTTTAGTTTCTTTTTGTGTTATTAAAGGATAATCATCCTTGTCAGAAAGCGATGTTTTTCTTTATCCAAGATGGATGCAAGGCCGTATTGTCATAATATCGATAAATTAAATGTAAGAATATTTACAGCAAATGAAAGTTCCGAGTGAAAAGTAATCTCGTGTTAATCAAGTGTAGCACCGTGGAATGCAACAAAGACTATGGTACGTGTGGTTTGCAAGGTAATTTACAAGTGGTGCGTCTCTCTTGTAACTATTCAAGGTGTCCTTAACCTTCCTCCAGAAACTTTTATGAGCATAAGTGGTAGAGTCAACAAAATTAATTCGAAGCAAATGCAATACATCGCGTACACGGTTCAAAATTTCTATTTACTACCCCAAGTAACAGTGATGCAATTTCGTGACAATGGAAGTCACAGAATAATAAACTTTCCTTATCTAACCTAACATTAAATCAATATGAAGAGAATAAATAATTTACCCAAAAAGAAATACGTAACAATGTAGTTATTAATCCTCATTGTCCTCAATATTACTTTTATATAATATTTGTTCTCCATGTAATTATTTTAATAATTTACGTTTAGATAACCTTAGATATTGTCACTGATTAAACTATCCGTCCGGAAGAGTATCTAAGTACCAGTCTGTAAAAAGCTAGTACATCTTACTGTCTGTTAATATCTGCTGTATTTATAACTTTATCAATATGAAAATGAACACAATCTTAAATGTAGTATCACTGAAGAGGAAAGCAGGAAGACATTTCAAGGATAATTCAAGTAGACGCGTTCCAAATAGAAAGCATTTAGTGAAGAGTATGACCGTGTCAATAGACCACAAAAGTCTTCCGTCAGATCCGGTTGGTTGTCATGGTAACCCGCCAGGTTCAAGTCTAAACAACAGTGGTTGGTTTATGTAGTTCCTTCGATAATAATAATTCATCATGGGTATGTGCTTCGTACCAGATTGCAAACGTTACAATGAGAGAGAGACATGTCGCTTTCAAAGGATGAAAACCAGAAAAAGAAAAAATCAGCCATTACTTCTACAAGTTACTGTCTACGTTCCTACCATCAAACTTACTTGACTGTTCACTGTTGTTTAGACTTGACCCCCGCCGCTGCTATGGCAACTAACCGGATATGGTCAAGCCTTTAGTCCTCCATTATTGTGATTATGTTAATTAACATGCTTTAATCAGAACTTCAATCAAGTGAATGTTCTCTCGCTAGTAGTTTCAAATATTTCACGATAATTTCTGTAACAAGTTGCTTGCAGTCCACTGTAGTTGGAGACCAATGATATTCTTAATAAATCAAGATTGTGGTGTATCTTACTAATTAAGTAATATTATTTATGCAATTTAAATGTGATTGTGATAAACCAAGAACTGTTAAGAATTTATTCACCTCTTTTTCGTCTTTATTTACGTAGTATGTCGTCGTTATTGGGTTGTAATGTTGGTTGTTTTTCATCAACAAGAGACCAGAAGAATCTTTTCTCGCACATCTATTTTCTTTCGTCTTTAAAAACTGTAGAATTGCTGACATGAACTAGATTAACACAATTGCCATACTGTAAATTCTATTTCAGAAGATTAGAAATGAAATAATTCTACCTTGCAAGGGCCCTTTTCTCAAACTTCCAGACATGAAGGAAAATCAGTTACCCAGCTAGAATCTTAATAATTGAAATAGATGAACTCCTTACATAGATTAATTTTTTATAAGAAATCTTTCAGCAAACTATTCTGGTGACATTGTTGTTTGCCTCTTAAGGTTTTTTGTCATACATTCATATTGTTTTATCATGTATTAGGAATCGATATTTACTTGATGTGTTAGTTATTTAAATACAAAGATTTTCTTACCAAACTCATCATTTTAAGGAAATACCCTTAAATTCATTTCATTTTGATTCCTCTTCGTTACCACAAGACTTGATTCTCTTTTATTTCATTTCTTTCTAAATAATAAACAATACCATATAGCTCAAACCATTAGGATAATCATATATATGGTTCTAGTCTGTAACGTTGTCATGTTGCTTTATGGAAGGTTTCGGCTATTTAATACAAAGTAATACAAATATATGAAATGGCCAGGTGCCACTTTCAATCGAAGGAATTTTATCGAAGACTTACGTACTTAACGTCCAGTATAAACCAAAACTTTCTGCAACGACAAAATCAGAGCTTAAGCTCTTCGAACCTTAAGGAACAGTTTCATAAAAGCAAGAAAACTCAGTAAATATGTTTGACCAGTGGTACTCTTTTATTTCCAACGATTATTTATTTTCTCTAATGGCTCATTGATTTTCTGACTTAATATTTCCCCCAAGAATGATTTTAATGGTTAAAAAGATTTCTCTAATTGACTTGGTGGGGAAATTCACTCACAACAAAATCCACACATCTCAGGTTCAATTATTATTTCAAAAGCAGTTACTTTGTTATCAGAAATTTTTCAGACAAGATTAAGATCACCTATAGACGACTGCTCCAGCTTGCGACCTGACTTATCCTTATCTCAAAGTTGACTGCACTCTGAATGCTCGATGCATTCGCCGTAAAGGCTAAATTTAATTATCAATACAATCTTGACTTTAGACTTATTACTGCTTCTTTTACCAGTATTTTTTTTTATTCAGATTGGTATAAAATGTTTACGTCACTTCCTCATTAAGCAAAGCTTGTGTTGGGAAGTAACGGAGTTATTTATTTATTTAGAAGAACTTGTCGTCAAGGGACGTCTCCTTAAACAAAGCTTGTGTTGGCAGATGGACCTCTTGTACCTTGAGTTGCTCATTAATCAGATACCTCTCTTACACACCATATTCACACACACAGACATCACAACGGGAGCTGTAATAAATCTCTGACCATATAACTTATTCATCTTTGACAATAATATTCAAGCCACGAAATTCTTAGCTTAGCTTGACTCTACTCAATTCTAAAGCGAAGCTGATAACGGACGTGGCAGCTCCGAGACTGCTCAGTTATCAGCTATTTACAGTTACGTACCAGTGATGGACGTATCTACTTAACTCTTTGATGAGCCTGGATTTTCAAGTTCCCTATCGTATGTACCAGTGATGGACTGAGCCACTTTACTCTTTGATGAGCCTGGATTTTCGTATTATTTCTAATACCAGTGATGGCCTGGACCACTTAACTCCTTGATAAGCCTGGATTTACAAGTCCCCTGTCTTAATCATTTCGAAACAGCTTTTAGCCAATGGTTTCGAATCAGTGAAGCTGTATGCAGTTATAGTTAGTTATTTTAATTTATGAGCTTTAACATGAAGAAAAGAAAAGCAATAGAGTGTACATATTGTTGCTCTCTTAACTTATAAAACTATTTAGATGCCTCACATAAAGGACTTCTCTCACCAATCCTCTTCACATCCTGGGCCTCGAAGTTGCTGTGGTGCTGAATGTCAGATAATGGTCCACGAGGCAGCCTGACATCACTTTATGCAGGGCAGCAGCCCACGCCATAGACAAAGCAGATGCTTTAGTTAAAACGAAGGGAGTTTGAATTCCCAGCGATTTCATTGGCTGACAGCACTGAGTCCTTTTCGTAATCGATGGAGATCTACAGCCGTATTCAGAGACGTTTTTTTTTTTTTTTGAGAGACAAACGCTGTACTAGCGAGTGACTAACAGCTGACTAGTCGAAGTCGTATTCAGAATCGTTTTTTGTGCGCTAGTAGCGCCTAAAGTTTGTTAGGCACTAGTCGCGTACTTAAACAAGGGGGAGACCTAGTTTTGCGTTGTACTAATGACCTACTCGGAACTTTGGACGATAGAAAATAAGGAAAGAAAGATAAATATTCATAATTACTTGACTAAAAAGTGAATGTATTCTCCTGCACAACATATTTCAATAAATTAAAACACTAAAACCATCTTTTTAACGACAAAAAATGACTCAAATAGCTGGAACGCATGCTCATTTTATAATGCTACTAAACCGGCCTTTCATATTTGGTTTTTACATATTGAAGGCTGTACAGTGTACACGGACATAAATAGTTTTCCTTTCGTAACGAGAATAAACTTGTTTTGCCATTTCAACGATATACCCTAACCTAGAACGAAGAGAAAACAAGTTTTTCCCTTGCCTTGATACTGAGCAATGTTCAACTGAATAGAAGAGAGATTTGATATCGTGTTAATAAAACAAATTCTTAGCATTAGATTTACAATGAGTGGCGTTCTTTTTCTGTATGGCATCCACGGATTCTTCAGGCCCTCGTTAATGGGGGTGTCCTCCTATAAATCGTAGAACATACACCCCAACTTAAAGATTTTTACGTTTAGAAATCGATATAAACCCTGCAAAACTCTACTTACATCCTTCTAATATTGACTTTACACCCCCAAAACTAAAAATCCTGGCGGAAACCCTGGTACTATGTACGACTTTTATACTATGTGGCAGGATATAAATAGGAGAAAAGATTAGGAATTGTTTTATTATGCAAGAACATTTATGTTTTTACTCTGATGGTTATCCAAAGCATCAGAATGCCACTTTAGCTTTTAATTTATGAACAACGGAACGGGATGAGCGTAAGCCATAGTATTGTTATCACTCATATAATTAATTTTATCTCACTACGGAAGAAAACATTATTTTTCCTACTCCTGTAACTCCCAACTACGCATTCGCAATTCCGCTCTTACATCGTTGCCAAAGTTTATCACTCAGGATCAGTGTACTAACTAATCTCACGCTACCATCGGCTTGAAAGTCCCGGGTTCGAGTTCCGGCATGGGTGTGGATTTTAACAGCTAAAGGACGAGTCGTGACGGGCCGAAGTCCAAAGTTACTAGATTGGCCCATATATATATAAAATAAATAAATCACAGCCATATTCAATCCACTAGTGGATGAGGCCTCTCCCTGAAGGGAGGAGTTGGTCTACTGCTCCCACGCTGACCAGACGGGATGGGAGAGGAGAGCCGAAGCTCTCACTGTGATCGCCACTGTCTTTTATTCACAGCAGCTCCCCAATTGTCCTCACGATGCTGGGTCAACACCGAAATTTTTGAGCCCCCACCGGGAATCGAACCCGGGACCGCTCGCACTGAAGTCGAGCGCGCTACCGACTAGGCTACGCAGGAGCTCATATATATATATATAACAACAACTAAAAAACAAACTAATCTCACGCTAATCAAGTAACTAAAGTTATCAATCTGTGTTTCTGAATAGGAAAAGTTAGTATGGTGTTAGCACAGTACTAAGTAATCATGAGACTATCTTGTGATTGGTGAGTTCTCTCTGAATACGGTCCCTAGAGTACACTCTGAGACAAACGAAAATTACTTCCCGTTAAAAACTATGAAAAAGAAAATATATCTCAATTGAATACATAAGAATACAGTACTTAATGTTAATTAATTAGCAAACATGACACAATTATACACTTACATAGATAATAATTTTCCAAGTAATAACATATTATGATTACGTACCAATATATATCGAACTGGCCAGTTCGGGTTTCCCTAAGTAACTTAATCTAGTGATTACATTATAAAATATTAATAATTCAAATGTGTTTTAGCTTATTTACACAGTTAGACACCGCTCAGGAGAGCTGAGTGGGTCAACGTCACGTCAGACTCGTTTCACATGCCCGCTCTGAAATAAAATTTAAAAAAAAAATGTATGGTTGAATATAATTTTTCAAAGTTCATCTCTTCCCGATCATCATCATCTACTTTCTCAGCTTACCCACTTCATTAGCATCCCCATAGTTGCACTAGACAGACATTATCATAGTCCCGTTCATCAAACCCTGCTTCTTCTATGATGTCAGAACTTTTCATACACATACTTTTGCACTCTTCATAATCTTCGTTAATGAACTGTTTCTCTAGCGTGTTTAAACATAATCTTGATTTGGTTATCGTAGCACTCTCATTGATGTTTACTTGCACCATCCTTTCCCGCCGGTATTGTACACATACATGACAATTCATCATCATCCTTCACATTCTGAGCTTTCATCGCCACAACTTCCTCTGTACGTTTATTTCCTGAAGTTCAGACTTTGTTGACTCTAATAGTTTCGCAAATTCAATTTTGCTTGCTATACTCTTCAAGTTAACTTACTACTTGACGTTTTTGGTTCACTAAAACCTCAGTTTGTGATTTCAAGGCTTCGCTTTCTTTCTTTAATAATGATGTTTCCGTGGACTTAGTCGAAGCGTCAGTTATCGGCTTGTTAACTCCAACCATAGAAATCAAGCCATCGTTGATACTACTACCCTTTACTTGCTGAAGATGTCATTTTTTCTTTCGATCTTTCTTATTGGTTATATAAGGTGTCATATGAGTACGATTTGGGTTAATTACGCTTTTAAATTGATCAGTTTCACTGTTGGCCTTGAGCATTGTCTTGTATAGACTCTCCAGTTTGACTACGAGAAATGACAACTCCATCACTGTTGTTAAATTCAGGGTTAGCAAAAACCATGTAAAAAAAGTTTATTTGGTTTAAATACTTTGCTTTCTTTCTTTATATTACTTATAGATAGAAATAAGTTTGTTTCTCCTTAATGTCCTTATGCAGCAGCGGAGTTATGAAAGAGGGAACCTACAGCTACAGCTTAAAGTGGAATCCGAACCAGTACTCGGTTTGCACCTGAGAGAAATTGTTCTCCACCTGGAGTCGAACCCGGAACCCTTGATTACAAATGCGATGAGTCTACCGACTCATCCACGGAGGACACCTGATAGAAATACGTTGTACTGATCGTACATACTTGTGAATATAATTATTAGGAGTCACTTCAAAAGAACAAAAAGATACACAAGTGAAATCACTGTACAGAGTTATACACATTATTAAAATAAATAGACAGTTTGAAAAGACTACAGAGTACAGATCTAATTTAGTCCAAGCTAGTTCAGTGAGTCAGAAATACAGCGACTTAATTTGCGTTTAAATAAAGGAAGTTAATAAAGATATTTGTACGGAATTTCGGTGTATTTTATCAATACTAAACATTAGAACAAAAGAATATTACAATTTTTGCTTTGCAATTGCATAATAATAATGTACGTCACTGGATGCAGTCGATAAATTTTGCCAGATTCAATCAATATACTTAAGCAAAGTTAACTTTAGTTTCTCTATTAAACAACAGGCATTCAGGCAAGCAGAAAGATACAGTTTGTTTAGGCTTAACGTCCTTACGTAACAGCAAGGTTATGAAGGACAGGACCTACTGCTTACAGTGACATCCCAACCACTACTCGGTTTGTACTTTAGAGGAATTCTGTGGCCCCATCGAGAATCGAACCCAGGACCCCTTGATTACAAGGCGAAAATGAAGTAAAATGAATGCAGATGGTTTAATATGTGGAATCGTCACCATGAAGTTCTCACTATTTGTGGCATTTTTGCTTTTATATATATATTTGGTTTCAACCAGCCAACCGTGGTTAAATTATGCGACAGTATTTTCTCCTTGATACAAAATGGCAATATACTAATAATTATTCGTACTCCAGTTAGTTCTGAAAAAGTGGGATCAGTTCTTGGACATTCGAACTATTTTACTGCAGTGTTTCTTATTTCGCCACCATCGTATTCTACTTTTGTACTCCTTCAGTCGTTCTTTTCCTTCATCAAGATCAGACGAACTTGTTATCATAGAATCAGAATACACCTTTATCATTTAGAGTATTGCAAGCCTCCTTTTGATCATGATTACTTAGATTTAACCATATTTGACTAGTCATTATGTAAGTTTACAACTGGTTTACTACAGGCCAATTTCCTTCTTCCAACTGATGGAAAAATCGACCAGAAAAAATAATAAAAAAAAAACTTAAAACGTTTAAATGAATTTTATTTACAAGAAATGTATTCATAGTGAACTGTAAACTACAAGTAAGTAGTAAATTCAGATTTGTTTCCTTCTCCCAACTTATGGAAATTTCGCTCTACGGATGGGGAAAAATGCTATTTTCCCGTAACAGTGACAGCAGTAGTTGGTATATGCAATAATATGTTAACAACAGCAGTTTGTTAAAAAATACTTGTCTAAATGCAAGTTACTTATTTCCAGCTGCAAAAAAGCAGTGTAAAAGCACGATTTTAGACTAACATATTTATCTGTACCGTGCAGAAGAGTGATGGACTACCGTTAGGACTTGGTACATTAGTTCATACTATAACTGACCGAAAACTATTGTTATGTAGTTATCGGAGCGTGAACTAACTGGTGGGGAGGGAACAGTACATCATCAAAATACAATTAAATCAGGGACGTATAAAGAGGTGGGGGAGGTGTAATTCAGTTTTATGCCGAATTAGTATATTATTTTAGCCGTGATTAAATATCCTGTATATTTAATATGCATTTCATGCTCAGACACACCGTGGAGCATCATCGAAACCCGTGGACCCCTTCCAAAACGAACTTACAGATACTTGCCTGATTTAAACATAAATTGAGGAGAGTGGATAGGCCCGGGTCTAGGGGAACACAAAAGGAAATTTGCCCCTATGTAGAACTGGTTGGGAGCATTTGGATATAAATGTGTTACTCGAGAACTTGCGCCCCATTTGGCAGCATCCCTGGACTCGGACCTCGGGGCACTTGTCCCGTCCTGTCAGCAGTTCATCGGTCGTAGCAGTGATAGCAATTTAGTCAATGTAGCAGTGAAACAATAGTTGCTACACTATTTTTGCCCATCTTTATTTCACACCTGTTTCTGAAGGTTTTAATGATTTTTTTTTTGTGCTTTCTTTATGCGTTATGTAGAGGCGCGATCTCTTCCAGATAACAAAACCGGCATAAACTAGATTTTGAGAATTTTGGCGTTTATTGCCTACTTCCAACTGCCGATTTAATTGTAGAAGCAGGATTAATTCACTGATGAATTTTAGCGGTTATGAAGTGACATGTCGTACCAAGCAAGCATGTCCACACATTAACTCTACCATCGCTGCTTTGTGTTTGGACGACAAACATGTCTGGGTGTTGGAACGTTGGTGTCACACTATATCCGCCATCGCCCATGTTATCAGTTCCTCGATTCGTCGATAAAGGTAGATTTTTCCGAGTTCTGTACTACCCAATGACGACTCCTTGCGTGTGAATGCGAGGAGTCATTGGCAGTGGACATTAGTTAACATAGACACATTCACCAATGTCTACTCCAGATGTCCATGTATGACAGTATTGGCTGCTCTGTGCCACAACGTATATTAGATATTTCAGTTGCTGGATTGTTGCGCGTCGGTTATCCTTTACCATTCTACGACTGCGACGTTGTCCTTTGATATCAATGGCCCTTGCATCCTTAAAGTTCCGACGTGTGGCGCAGCTGTGTGTGTCGATCCTTCGTTATAAACCCGTACTACGCCATCTCGCAGACTACTGCTTCAGAGACACTTTCAAAATATTTTCGCAGTAGCTTTAGCCTATGATTATGCCTTTCTGCTTGTCATCAAATTGTATGTTGTGACCATTTTGATTACATTCTGCACTGCGGGACATCCTTAGTCACCTGTGACAGACCTGAGAGAGAGGTCACTTAGTTTTGATACGACTATGTTTTGTCGTGTTGTGTTGGATATTCGAATATTGAAAATAATTAAATACGATCTTCATTTATCATAATTAAAGATAAAGAGCCACAAGCTACTGTATATGAGTTCGGAAGTTGTTAACGTACAGTACTATAAGTTCCTATAACTCCTAAAACCTTACACTCGCTGGTGAGAATACATTGCGACTAGAGTAGAAGTAGTGCTGGAAACTGCGTTTCAGAATAAATGTGTATAATTTTCATTTTATTACGATTTTCTTTGTAGGTCAACATTATTACTTAAATGTGTACACAAAAGATAGTCAGTGGGAACGACCAACGAAGGCTGCAGAACCAGTATCGAGTAGTGGACCTGAACAAGTGCAATGCAGTCATCTTTTGGTAAAGCACAGAAATTCAAGGAGGCCGTCATCTTGGCGTGAAGAAAAAATTACTCGCTCTAAAGAGGAAGCATTAGAACTAGTCAAAGGTTTGTTTCTACTAGAAATTTTGAATGTTGATTAAATTTAACTTTTAACATTGATTATAATATATATTTTTAATGATTTCTATGTATTAGCGAGAAACACAATGTTGAAGGGCTCTTAATAATTATTCAATGTTGTTCATTTCATAGTAGTCATCAGTGGCTACGATTTTCTCTTCTGTTCATCAAATATAAAATAAAAATGTTCGTGCATTATTTATTCAAAATACTTTGAGGAATACTTTCAAAAAGTAGGAGAAAATATAGTTTCCTTTTTTAAATTGAGTTCAGTGTTGGATTTATTGTTCTTCGTTTGTGTCAGAATATTCATTAAGTCAGTGATACTCTTCAGAGTTTTATTGAAGATGCTTTAGTGTGTGAAGTTGTTTTTTCTGTTTCCCAAGGACGAATCCACAGGAAATTTAATTTAATTTTTAAGGCCTTTAGGCAACCTTTGGCTCAGGCTGAATGGATGATGATGGGTGAATTGGTGGAATAAGAATGAGGGAGGTGAATTGGTGGAATAAGAATGAGGGAGGAAACGGGAGAACCCCGAGAATACCCACGCACACGGTGTTTGTCCACCACAAAGCTCACAAGGCATGAGCAGGAACCGAAATGACGACCCTAAGCACCAGAGGTGAGCACTGTACCACCGCTGCCGCTTGAGACATCGAGATAAGTTGTATATACTTACGAAGGCAGGGCTGTTAGTTTCAAAACCTTCAGTGATAAACTTGTATTGTATGTTACTAATTTCCACTCTATGACAGCTGAATTTTATTTATTTAATCTAGAAAGCAACTTAAGAGTTTCAGGTCGTTTAAACGATTTTTACGTTGGTTATCGAAGTAAGTGGAATTATTGGTTTAGAACTGTTGTTTCTCAAATGGAGTTATCTAAAGCAAATATTTGATCTTCCACCTGTAGAAACGTTGGCGGAAAGCGTGAAGTGCCAGATGAAAACTTTAAAAGGCGCGCCATTTGGTAATAATGATGAAAGTCTGGCTGAGCAGGCGGATTTCCTATCAAAACAAATTTAATTAATTTTTTAGTGCGAAGAAGAGCTACTTCCCCCTCCCCCCATGATTCTGACAGCTTTTATAATTTATATGCAATTCAAAAATGTTATGAGGCTCTAAAGGCGAACAAACTTCTCATATTGCCGCATCCGAAGTACTTGCAACAACTCACAGCTTCCTTGCAAATTTCTCCAAATTTCAAGAACTAGGCCAGTCGAATTAGGTACCTCTCGTGGACATAATTGGTAATGATTTTTTTTGTTCACAGGATTGTTGTAATAGTGGTCCTAATCAACATACTCAAAGTCCTGAATGATCCGCCTTGTGCTAACTCCGCCATCTTGGAAAATGGCGGACGATCACACATCTTCATTCGGTTTTCGGCTAATTTCTCAAAAACGATTAATTTTAGAAAGAAAATAAACTAGACCAATTTGAAAGAGCAGAAAAAATCCTATTAGATAGAGCTTTTACATTTCTCTTAAAAGGTAAAGGTAAATTTATTCTCTAAAAAATATGGCTACTTTTCGGATCATGAAATTATAAATTTGCTAAAAATTGTCACTTTTGCAGGATTATTGAAATGTTTTTGGAATTAAACTCTTAAACTAAATTAAACTAGACTCCCTGACCTCAGAGCCCCAAAGAACCATCCACACGGCATTTTTTGGTGAGGTGATGTGTGGTCAGCACATCAACACCCTTCGAGATATATTTGTGATTTTCTTCCTTGGAATGAAATTGTCTCTTCACAAGATTGTTGTAATTGTGATCCTCATCAACATACTAAAAGTTCTGAATGATCCGACTTGTGCTGACGCCGCCATCTTGGAAAAATGGCGGACGATCTGCATTTTCATTCGGTTTTCGGCTAATTTCTCAAAAATGGCTAACTTTAGAAAGAAAATGAAGTGGACCATTTTGAAAGAGTAAAAAAATTTTCTATTAAATAGCACTTTCTCATTTCTCTTCAGAAATTGTGGTGATTTCCTGTCTTGAAATTATAAAATAGCCGAAAATTGTCTCTGTTACCGGAATATTGTATTTTTATAGGATAATTGACTATTATTCATTTCCAATTTATTTTTTATTATAAAGGATGAATTGTAGAATATTTCTCAAGTATTTGAGCGCAGATAAATGTTCCCTTCCTTATTTAGTCAAACCACCTTTGCTAATAAAGATATGTTTTCTGCTTCGTGATTTTTAAATCGCAAGCGCAGATATTACTTATGATGTTTGTAATATAAGGCCTATTTCCACACCACCTTTACCATATTGGGAGGTAATGCCAATTGACGGCGTTGTTTTTTACGTGGTATTCCCTGGAGGCCTAATCCACGAAGGTAATCATCTTTCAAATTTCCATCTTCATCCTCATCATCCATTATTTCTATTGCATGTTGATTACTACATCCCATGCCGCTGCAGTGAGCGCAAAGATCAGTCATATCATCCGGTTTTTTTTTTTTTTTTTTTTTTGCATAAACAACGACCTTCACAGTTTTTATGGAGGGGCATGAAATTAGTTTCATTAGTTCGTCAGGTGCCGGTGCTTGAGTCATTGGGATAGGTAGAAGAATGTTTCCATGAGCTTTCGATCGCCATTCTTCTGGATCAAGTTGTTTCCCTCTCCATAACTTCACTTGATGGAAAACCTTCAACATGTGCATGTAGGCTGCATCTGAAGTCGGAGGAAGACTATCCAACTTCATTTCGGTTTTCATTTTTGCAATTTCTATGTTAAAACATTTATACCTCTAGTCATCAAGACATTTATCTGATTTGTCAGCTCCGTATAATCCAAGGACGAACATTTCTCCTGCTTCACAAATCTCATTCTTGGTAGCATCAGGATTATTGAAGATACTTACAGCATCTCGAATGTCTTCTCTCTTGTTAAGTAGTGCAATTGTCTTGGTCTTTCCTTTGTGAAAGAAGGCTGAAGTCGTGTCAGAAGCACTTACCGCATGAGCGAACAGGAAGTGTTCTTTGAGGTTAGGGTGCTTCTCCTTCAGTTGCGTGGCAGAGTACGTTTTAGTGGGTACATTTCCATTTCCTGGCTTTACGAAGATTACATCGTTCCTATCTGGAGTTTAGGAAATTAGAAGAAGAATAAATCAATGTCCTCACCAACAATTGCAGTTCGTTGTGATTTTGCCACGTTTGTGGCTGTGTTTACAATGAGTGTGTCAGCATCGTCTTTAGCTTGCAAGGCGCTGATGGAATGATTTTGTAATTCCGTTAGTAAACCAATCAGTTTAGACTTGTTTCTTTCGTTAGAAAGGAAAATTTCTTGTGAAACTGTTACTTGGGTGTCCTTCTTCACCTCGTAGTCTGTGCATCTTTTTGTGGCGTATCTCCGAGCGAAGCTACCAAGAACACACTTTTTGTGTTCTTGTTAGTTTCACCATATGCATCAAACACCACAGGTCAGTTCAAACCATAATGATTTTTAAGTAAGCAATGTAAGTAGAAAGAATGTCTTGAAATGTGCCTTGACGAGGCCATAGCACACGGTGAAGTATAAAACCACCACCAACAACAAATTTACATTCGTTAGGGTGAAGTGTCTGTGGATCCATTGTGTCGAAACATGAAAAGAGGCTTGATTTGACACATTTTCTCATTCCTCGTTCATTAAATAGGGATTGTGGTAAAGAGGAAAGTTAATATTTAAAACAGTTCTTCAGTTGGTTTTCGTCGTGAACTGTTTTTATGATTCTTTGCAACAGCAAATTCGTATTTACTGGCACAACTTTTTCATAAAGTCTTACAGTATTATGGTTCATTGAGCTTAATGGAATCACTTTGTCTTTCCTTTTTTAATTTCAAGTTCTGGAAGTTTTGACCTACTAAGCTCTTCATTATAGCTTTTCCTATTTCCACACTTCTGTGGCAGTTGATGGTGTCATCTGCACTGACACCTGTCGATAAGGATAATAATTCCTTGCATTCCACAAATGGACAATATATTTCAAGCCAGCTCACAAATATCTTCGTATCTTGATCGTCCTTTTCCATTCTCGTTTTTCCGAGATCAACGTGTTGGCTCACTGTTAACGGCCTCACATTGCAAAATTCCTCGAAGCTTTCAGCCACCTCAGATGATACTGGCGAGCCTTGTATCCACTTTGACACAACACTTTCTGACACTCCTCTTCCTCGACTCAAACCTCCAACAGTTTTCATGGTTCTCGTAAGTGTCTGTTCAATAGTCATATCGGTCCATAGCCCAGCCCATAATTTGTCTGTTCTTCTGACTGCAAAACTTCTCATGAATGCTTCCATCTTCGTTTCTGTTAACTTTGTATGAAGAATGTTCATATGTTGAAAGTACATTTGACAAGATTTGGCATATGCTAAGTGGCAAGCAGCGTGGAAGAACGGCATCATTTGTTTCACACATATCAAGTGTAGCTCCCAATCACTCATCCTTTCTGCCTTTATGAATTCTTTAGAATAGTCACCATATGGAAGTATTGCATCCAAAGTTTTGCAGTTGGTCCTTTTTCAGCTGTCGATGTAAGGCAATCTTGAAATTTGTTTAAAAGACCCTTAACTACCGCAGAGCCATTAATGGATTCGTAAGTACCTAATCCATTGATAGCTTCTTTGGCATTGTTTGATATTTCTACTTTCATCTCATCGGGAATGTCGATGCTGTTCAGCAAAGTATGTGCTAATGCTCTTTATGTTAACAAATGAGCTCGAACAGCCCTTGCGTAGTGGTGACCAGACATCATTTTATCATTTGAATTTGTAACATAAACAGTGGCCCATAACTCCTTCAAACCGCTGTCTGACATGATGTGTCCGATGGCGCCCATGAAAGACATTAACATATGGAAACCTCCAAGTCGCACCGTGATGTTAGATAAATCTGAAGAGGAAGCTACGATATAGCATGCTTTTGCGTATAGTGGCTGATTGAACGTCACAAGACAATGTTTTTGCTTTGTTTCTTGGGACACTTTGGAAGCGTAGTGAAGAACACTGTTTATAGTTTCGTAATTGCTTACTGGCATATGCACATATGGTAGAAATTGGACTTTGGTAATTTCATAAGGTATATGTTCCATTATCTTCACCATAAAACCACTCCAAGATGGCAGCCCGGGAGTATTTAGCCACTTACCACACATCCAAAGCACGTCACTACAATCAGTCATCGGATTATCTGATTCAGTTGGATGAAAAGCGTGTATATCTTGCACGACCACTGCTCGTAAGCCCTCGTCTATATCCCTGTGAAAATTCTTTATTGGTATACTTTGAATAGATTCAAGGGTTTCTAATGATAATGTAGATTTGACCTCACCATGGATAAACATTTCTTCACAGCTGTTGATGGCGTGACGTACTTAAATCCTCCCATGCAATGAAATGTATTATGACCATCAACAGTATCTACGTTGATATCAGCAATATCTACCGTCTCCCTAAAGTCATTCTTTACCAATGCATGCTGGAAATAATAAATTGTACATTGTATTCAAATCAGTAACAAACTGAGATCAAAAAAGCCACAAGAAAGCGGCGAGGACAGCCGATGTGCTGACCACTCATCATCTCACCAAAACGCCTAGTGGTCTGCGATGATCCTTCGGGTCTCTAAAAATACGAACTTTACTTTAAGAGTTAAATAATGATCAATTATTCCCAAAAACATTTCAATAATCCTTCAGAAGTGACAATTTTTAGCAAATTGATAATTTCATAATCCGAAAAGTGGCCATATTTTTTAGAGAATAAATTTATCTTTATCTTTTAAGAATTTACCTTTTGAGAGTAATGTAAAACCTCTATCTAATAGGAAATTTTCTGCTCTTTCAAATTGGTCTAGTTCATTTTCTTTTTAAAATTAATCGTTTTTGAAAAATTAGCCGAAAACCGAATGAAGATGTGTGATCGTCCGCCATTTTCCAAGATGGCGGAGTTAGCACAAGGCGGATCGTTCAGGACTTTGAGTATATTGATTAGGACCAATATTGCAACAATCCTGTGAAGAGAAAAATTCATTACTAATTATGTCCACGAGCACCATATACGAGAATCCTAATTCGACTGGCCTAAACGAGAATAGTCATTAAAACTATTGGTGAATCGTTAACAGGACTAGAAAAGTGGGCTGTCTTACAATTGGACGAAATATATGCATGAGGGAATAGATTACAGATCTGGGAAAATTACTGGTTTTGCAGAACATCATAATAATCTGACAGGAGCTAAAACTGTTCTAACTTATTTGATATCATCTGCATTCTCTTCTTTTGAGCATGCAGTTTCCTTACACCCATTGAAAACTATATCAGGGTCACAATGACCGACATAACTAAGGGGATTGTGTGTCTTTTAAAAGAATATAATTTCAAAGTATTGTGTGTTATTTCCGACAATAATAAAATCAACCGAAGTATATTTTCTATATTAAGTAAAGGTTCAAACGAGCCATGTACATTATTTGTGCCCAACATTGATTATCTTGTATATTACTTGTACGACAAGGTTCACGTGCTAGGAACAGTTGGTTGAATCAAAAGGATGAGTTCAGAACTTTCACATTCTCGAATTTTGAATGCAAAACTGAAATCTGCAATGTAGAATCCTTTAAGAGAGCCGAATTTGATCATCTGAGAATAGTTTATAAGATTGAAAGGGATACTTTAAAAAAAGGTTCAAATTAAACTATAAGACTTTGTGCCCTAGCAATTAGAGATACAACAAGTATCGCTTGCCTTAAACGTTTTTTATGCAAGTAATAGGACGTCTGTGGTTACCTACGGTTATGAAGAGACTGGTGAATATTTTGACATCGTATGGAAATGGTAGTCTATTGTCAATGCAAAGAGTAGTAATTGTGGTCTTTTGTAGATTGAACACATTTGGTGATCCATTCTGCTCTGTTGAAGATTTTAGATTGCAGTTCCTTCAAAATTTTGTTATATGGGTCAATCATTGAATGAAATTAGGTGTGTGTTTGAAGGGACAACGGATACAAGTAAAGCTTTAATCCAAAGCGCAAAAGCTCTTATCAGTGTAATAAAGTTTTATCTAGAAATTCGAAATGTAAAATTTATTTTGCCTGAGAATTTTCAAATAGACAAATTAGAAAAAAGACTCAGCATGTATAGGCAGTTTAGTGGTGGAAACTGTAATGCAAGTGTTATCCAAATAATTGATTCCGAAAGAAAAATCAGAGCAAAATTGTACTTGAAATAAAATCTGCAAGATATGGCACGATAAGACTAAATTTTGACTCCATGTATAATAGCAATAGCTTTTCTGAAGAAATACAGTACACAGACAATGATTTGATTGATACGTTTAAAGACACTGATTCTGTTGAGGACCAAGAAATTGATGAATTCGCAATTCTCTGTGACTATGCTGTATTTAAAACTGGTAGAAAATGAAATTGAGAGCAGTGTTCCGGGTTTGTGGTTGGGGAAAACATAAGCGACGAATATCTTGAAGATACCAACTGCGGGGAACTGTCGGTTCCTACAGGTTTTGTCCTTAGTGTTGAAAATGTTGATTTCAAGGTAATGAGCGCACTTATATATATATATATATGGGCCGGCACCCCGGGACTGTCGCCCTAAAAGGTTTCTGCCACTAACTGGGAGGAGACCCCTTAATTCCTCTTGCTAAGACTTAAGGGAACCGACCGGGGTAGACGCCTAATGTCCAATCCATACGTTCACGTCTTGGGGCCTGTTAGTACCCAAGCAACTGCTTGGCGAACGAACGTGGATGGGCTGCTCACCAACCCGCATTAGCTGACAGCGTGGTGAGTCAAATGTCAGCACCCCTCCTTTCTTTACACATGATGGTACAAGTAAGGAAATAATAGCCTCGGAGGACGGAATGCAGCTGGTAACGGCAGCGGTCAGTCCTGCAGGAAGTCGGAGGTTTAAAATGCCCGGGTTTGGACTGTAGACTGCCAGGACACCGACACGGCAACTCGAACTGACCTATACGTGGCGACTCTCAACTGGCAGTCACTTGCATGAGAGGACAAATTAGAAGAATTGCAGAATGAACTCAAGAGGATTAAGTGGGACATCATAGGACTGTCAGAAGTGTGGAGGAAGAATGAAGAACAATTGGAACTACCGTCGGGACACACCTACTTTAAAGGAACAGAAACTGGAAAAGCGACAGGCTTTGGCTTTATAATTAATAAAGACCTGAAGTCACGAATCACAGAAATTGAAGGAATTTCAGATAGAATCGCACGGGTAGTAATAAAGATAAACAACAAATATAGTATGGAAATTATATAAGTGTATGCTCCAACAACCTCACATCCGGAGGTGGAAATCGAAGACCTATACGAGGAGATACAGAAGATTTTGGATAGCAGCAAATCGCATTACAAAATTGTAATGGGAGACTTCAATGCGAAAGTAGGAGTCAAACAGAGCAGTGACACGAAAGTGGGAAACTTTGGATTTAGAAAAAAAAAAAAAAAAAGGGAGAGAAGTTAGTGAAATTCTCAGAAGC
>JAGDQP010009227.1:35040-55036 GCA_022664845.1 Lepisma saccharinum
GGATTTCGTCGTGGATTTAGCACAATGGACCACATACAAACATTGAATGAAGTTATGGAAAGGACTAATGAATATGAACTTCCACTATGTTTGGGATTCATAGATTTCGAAAAAGCTTTCGATTCGGTCTCCTTGTCAGCAGTACTTAAATCACTTGAACATCAAGGCATCGAAAATGCGTACATCAAACTACTGAGAAACATTTATTCGACTGCCACATCTGTCATTAAACATCAAGAAAGTGAAAAATTTAAAGTTGGAAGGCAAGGAGATTCAATTTCCCCAAAACTGTTTTCTGCGGTCCTGGAGAGAGTCTTCCAAAATTTAAACTGGGATGAAGTTGGAATTAAAATTAATGGCGGATATCCTCGTCACCTACGGTTGGCTGATGATATAGTCCTGTTTGCTTTAAATGCGGAAGAACTACAAACCAGATTGGAAGAACTGAACAATGAGAGTTCGAAAATAAGCCTTAAAATGAATTTAAGTAAAACAAAGGTCATATACAATCAACATGCTGCAAAAAGGGAAATAAAGATTAGCGGAGAGACAATAGGCATAGTTGATGAGTATGTTTACCTAGGTCAGCTCAAAACATCGAATGCCAATTTAACCGATGAAATAAATAGAAGATGCAAAATGGCGTGGAGTTCGTGTAAAAGACTACACTTTATTTTCAAAAGCAAACTACAAATGTGTGTGAAGCGTAAAGTTCATAATCGGTGTGTCTTACCTGTGATGATCTACGGGTGTGAAACTTTGACATTGAACGCGCAAACGACTCAAAGATTGAGAGTCACACAAAGAGCAATGGAGAGATGCATGCTAGGAATAACCAGGAGGGACAGGAAGAGAAATGAATGGATTCGCGCACAAACAAAGGTAGAGGATGTAATCAAGACTGCGAAGAAGCTGAAGTGGAAATGTGCCGGTCACATAGCTAGACAAACAGATGGAAGGTGGACGACAAATTACTACATTGGATTCCCAGAAAAAAGAAACGACCGAGACGACGTCCGAATGCAAGATGGGTAGATGTAATCAAGCATTTTCAGGAGCTACATGGATGAGGATATCAGCAGACCGAGATATGTGGAAAGAAAATGGGGAGGCATTCATGCAGCAGTGGATAGAAAGCGGCTAAATATGATGATTATATATATATAAACTAACATTCGTTCCTTCGAGACTGTGCACACTGATACAGTTAAAAAAGAAAAAAAAACCAGGAAGACGAGACAGTCAATGCAATTTATTCGGAAGTGAGGTCAGCAAAATATCAAAGTTACAGTATCAAAATACTGTAGTCATATCAATCTACTTGAGAAATGCCAGCCAAAAGAAGAACAGGATCTGAGAACCAAAACAAGAACTTCTTACCGGTGTGGAGACGTTCATACAGACAAAAAGGGATACGGAAGCTGTTTTGTCCTTAAATTGAAGTGTTTTTCTTGCGGGAAAATGAGACACATTTCCCGGATCTGTAGATCCAAACGTTATCCTAAAAAATCTCAACCAATTAAACGTAATCAAGACCAAAATGTGATCGATATTCCTAGCGTGGAGACGAACGAAACAGAAATAACATCACACTTTATCATCGGAGAACCAAAACCAGCTAGATTTATGAACGATGTATTAACAACTGATCCTGTGAACGCTAAGAAAAATCAGAATCCTAACCTTATTTCAAAGTAAGCCACAGAAGAACGAGAATCACAAATCTAGGAAACAACAAATTAACTCAAACAAAAATCAACTTTTGTTATAACAGGTTTATTACAGGAAGTGAAACAATTGCTTCAAAACTTGTAATGTTACACAGTGATTTATGCAAGTGAAACTATCTTTATGCTTTTTACTGCTGTTCAGTGAACGATTCGGTTGTGTTGGTGAAATATTAGTTGAGCCTAAGATGGTGTGCTTTCTTTATTTTTGTCCATTCGTGTTGTGTCTTACATATTACTTAGTACAAAACTTTATAAGCTCTTCTGTCATTGGTTCAATAGAAAACTTTACATCAGGTTGAAATTTACTTACTACCTCTGACGAAAGTTTTACCAAGGTCAAGTGGATTTATGTAACTTGCTATTATTATCGAAGATAAGAGTTTATCTTAGTGTTTGCCGTTTACATTGTTACGTTTTAGTTTATTTACTTGTGTCGGTTTGATTCAAAGAACTTACACACATCATTTTCTTTGATCGTTTTCTATCTTAAACGATTAGTCTGAATATTTCAACCGAGGAAATATTTCTTTTCGTGATTTTATTTTAAAACTTTTTTTCGACTTTACCTAATCTAATTTAGTTTAATGCTATTTAATATTACTTGTTCTGTCTAATAACTTCTCGTTTTTACTATTTTTCTATGAAATGTAATCTCAAATTTTTGACATCCAGTTCAGAACACAAGCTAACCTAACCGAATTTTTTTTATGGTTAGTCTTTTCTTCTTCGTCATTCGTAATTCTTGTGATGCAGAATCTTTCCTTTTTTTTCTTCGGGAAAGGAGGGTGAGTGCCCGAATTTGGGTTTTGTCTTGTTTTCTGTTTAAGTTGTATTCTGTAATTAGCAACACTAGAATTCCTTGTGACGTCATCAGGTTGCTAATGAGCAGTTTATTTAAAACGTAATCGACATGTTTTTGTTTTATTCTTGTTGCTAATAAATCGACACTGAGATACAACAGGATTCCATCATGCGTATTGTAGTGTACGAATGTACTGAAATACATCCACGGGTGTAGGTATGTTACTAAATAAATCCAATTATTCTACACGGCGTTTGTGTTCTTCATTACGTTTACACATTCAAGTTTGCTTAGATGGAACTGGTAAATACGTCCTTGTTCGAGATTTTTAAAAGAATTTATGCTTCATCGGGGAGATATACTTGAAGACTCATGTTGGTAAATAAATCCCGTTTGCTGTTTTTAAGATGGTTTTCTTACGAGGAATTACATACTTCATACATTGGCCACGATTACTCCTACTCCAGATAACGAATGCGTTTTGAGTTCTACTTACTACCATAGTAGACAGAAGTGTTATCTGTGTCTGCATTTGATTCTTTTTGTATTGGAAATTTAAAGTAAATAGTAAATGTAAATATATTTATTTGAAAACTATACAAAGAAAGTTAATAACCTGGAAATGTCCTGTATTTTAAAGGCGATAAAAGCATGGGAACTATGACAGCATACAAGGAAGAATACCAAGAAAAAGAGTCGTCAGGTTAACACCTCCGGGTTCGAATCCCAGCTGGGGTGTGGGTATTTGTGGATTTTAGAAACTTAATAGCTAGTAGGATCAGGACAGTCCAAAGTAATTTGTTATTAAAAATGGGCCAGCAGTACAAAGTTTCCAAAAAAATTACCAAGCAAAAGGTGAGAAACGTATTGCACACAGATCCGTTTGAGCGAACAGTGCAACTGGGTGACATGTCAGTCATACTTTGCATCCCTAGTCACGAAGTCGAGTTGAACTTCTTTAGTTATGAATTTTAAGATAAACGTGATTGTCAAAAAGGAAATTAAAATACTTACGAAAATAAATGAATAGACGAGACTACGGAATAGTAAATACTAAACTAGCTTTCATCATTATAACGTTTTATCACAAATGGAAAGAAGAAGAAGAAGAAGAAAAAAGAACGGAGTCAATTGCGCCCACATAGTCAGCCATTTGAGATCTACTGACGAAAGTCGCGGCTTATTAGTCGGCATTGAAAAGAAGACTCGAGTTTGAGTATGTTCCAGCCATCATGGCTGGTTTTCACTAGTTTGCCGGAATGCCACGTTGCAATTGTGCAGAACTGTGAGCTACTTTCCTACTTTATTCCTCCAACTTAGAGCTAGGCAACGCGCTAAAACGTTTCACTTTTACTTGGATTTTGCATTCCATGTTAGAACTTTTCATTTATCGTGCGCTTTGTTTTTCGAACCAAAGTTTGTGCGTTTTTTTTTTTTTTTTAGTATACTTCCTTATACTCACAAAATTAGATGTGAGTATGCATCTACGTATACACTGCTAACTCGCCTAAGTGTGTACGTAGATGAAATAATTGGAGATCACCAATGTGGATTTAGAAGAAATAGATCCACGTTGGACCAGATTTTCTCCTTGAGACAAATCTTGGAGAAGAAATGGGAATACAGTAAGACTATTCACTGATTTTAAGAAGGCTTATGATTCTATCAAAGGAAAGGTGATACAGTATCCTGGCACAACTTGGAATTCCGAAGAAACTTGTTCAACTTGTGAAAAAATGTGTCCCAGCGACCCCATATGTCAGATAGTTTCAAGCTTCGCAACTGATTGAAACAAGGTGATGCCTGGACACCACTACTGTTTAACTTTGTGCGATTCACAAAATAAGAGAAGTCAAAAGGGAAATAACGCTGAATGGATTGAATCAACTGTTCGTGTACGCGAATGATGTAGATTTAATAGGGGAAGATACAGAGGCATTATAAAGTAACACCAATATCTTAGTAGAAGCGTGCGATGAGATAGGTCTACAGGTAAACATAGAGAAAACAAAATACATGATAACAAGCCGAAACACAGGAAATAACGAAAATAGGTACATAACAATTAAGAATGAGAACATAGAGAAAGTAAACAAATTTAAATACTGGGGAGCATATGTAACAATCAAAAACGATGTCATGGAGAAATAAAAAGGCGTTTAGTATCGGGCACCGCGTGTTTCTGTTCAGCCCAGAAACTCCTAATCTCGCGATTAATATTAAGGAAGTTGAAATTGAAAATATACAGAACAGTTATTCTGCCGGTAATACTTTACGGTTGCGAAAGTTGGAGTACGATCCTAGCAGATGAACATAAATTACGTGTGTTTGAAAATAAGGTTTTGAGAAAGATATCGGGCCGAAACGGGATGAGATGACTGGAGAATGGAGGAGAGTGTATAATGATGAATTTCACGGACTGTACCCGATGTTTTAAGAATAATAAAATTACAGTGATTAAGATGAACAGGCCGTGTAGCTCGTGATGGGAGAAAAACGAAGACTATTCCATCTAGGTTGGAAAACCGGAGGGAAGGAGACCGTTGGGAAGACCGAGACAACGTTGGGGGGACAATATTAGAAGGGATATTCGAGAATTAGGTGTTTGTGATGAAAACTGGCTTGATCTTGCTCAGGATCGAATCCTATGGAGAACGTTTGTTACTGCGGCGATGAGTAGGCGGAACATAGGTTACACAGTAAGAGGTAAATAAAGTTGGAAGTTCTTAAAATTACAAAGTAAAGTGAAAGCAAGAAGGCAACAATTTTTTTTTATTGCCGCCATGCTATCTAAATATTTTCACCTTTACGTATATAACTACTAGACAGTTAAAGATATAAGAAACTTCCCTATTTTCAAAGTTTCTAGGACGGACCGAAGCCACTAAAAGGCGTGAGAATTTTAACACACGTTGAATTTTCACAACTTTCAAATTACTTGTACCGTGAAGTAAAGTAAAAAAAAAATGCCGAATTTCCAGTTTATATATATATATATATATATATATATTTGCTCTCCCAACCCGTCTGGTCAGCGTGGGAGCAGTAGACCAACTCCTCCCTTCGGGGAGAGGCCTCATCCAGTAGGGGATTGAATATGGCTGTGATTTATTTATTTATTATATATATATTTAGCACACGAAAGGACGTATCTCAACCCTAAATGTGTCAAAGGTAAGTAAAAATACACCAAGTTAAAAGTAGAGGCTTTGACAACATGCAAGCAGTGATATTAATCGGTTCTGGTCGGCAATATGATGGGAAAAGTTGCGAACTACGAACTCAGACCTTTGCAACAATTCTGTGCAAAGCTGACAATAGAAGGCCAGTAGAGCTATTTTGATGCATACAGTTGAAGACTCAACCAACATTAATGTATTTGTTTGAGAAACTCAGGGTGGCCACTCGACCTGGAAATCTGGAAAACCGGGAAAAGTCCAGGAAATTTGCTCAACCTGGAAAAGTCAGGGAATTCTATAGATAATATGGATTTAATAATAATAATCCGGAAAGGGAAAAGATGAAAAGTGGTGGTCGAGATGAGACCTGCTATCCCATTTGCAGCGATAATATGCTATGTAGAATAAAGCTTCGATTACTGCATTACACGTACTTAAGGAAAAGAGTGGTTTTAAGAAGTAAAGTTGAATGAATTCCAGGCGTACTGGTATACAGAAAATCTTTTGGGTTAAGTAGCATGAAGATAACAGCAGTATCCAGCTACGGGAAAGAAAGAAGCAACAGGAGGCCTTGGAAACTAGCAAGAAGTGCATTTCGTTAAAACAATCTATGGCAGATGATCTAGCAGATAAAGAAGAATGCGTAGCAGATCAATATCTATCCCAATTGTCGAAAATACTAATAATGATATCAATTCTAGGAATGTGAAATCTTTTGTCAGAATAACTTAGGAAATCTGAAATAGTATGGATGTTGCATTCTACTTTACAACATTCTTCTTTTCGCACTGCTGCAGGCATCCGCCCTAATGTTCCCTGATAATTAAGTATCGTAAAAATGCAGTTACATCATGCACTAAAGTGCAGTTACACCATGATCATGCACTAAAGTATAAACCGCAAAATGTGGCTTATACTTTAGTGCATGATCATGGTCCGTACTTCTTTAAGCAGTTGCGAATATCTTGTGGGTTTCGATGACTGAATAAAATTTCCCAAAAGTTACAAATGGATATTTTTGTCAGGTATTGGAATACAACGTAAGAAGTGAGAAGAACAATATTTAACTTCAGTTTTCCTGGGCCATTCAAGTAGCTTCGATTTATTAGCAGAGTTCAAAACTGCCTTGGGCGAAGATATAAGAAAACTTGTTCAAGTTTCAGTAGGTGGCGCTAACGTAAATCTGAAATTTCTTATAGACCTTCAATCAGATCTTAAGTCATCCCGAAACGATCGTACTCTTCTGAATATAGAAAGCTGTGGATTACACATATAACATAATCCTTTTAAAATAGACAGGAAAGGAACCGGGTGGATGCGTTATAAATTTCGTACGAACTTTGTACAATATGTTCAAAGATGTTCCTGTTAAGAGGGCTGATTTCATTTTTCGTGCGAGTTGCTCTGTATTTTCATTTGCTCAATAAAGTGGATTGAACGCCAGATGTCCAGTTTATTTTGCCACATATTGCGAAATACGTTGAACGTGTTGGATATAAATGAAATGAATTAGTTTAAGGCCTTTAGGAATCTGAGGCTCAGACCGGGATAGGGTGGGGAACGCATTGTGGAAGGTAGACGGCCAAGAGCCTATTTTGTAGGTACCATCCCGGTATTTGCCAGGTGTGGCTTAGGAAAACCCCTGGAACCTCAATCAAGATGGTCGGCCTCTGGTATCGATCCCAGGACCTCCTGAATGATAAGCCAACGCCCTATTACTGAGCCACGGCTGCTCGGTTTGAACATAAGTGTTTCAGCATCAACTAGTTGGCATATTGTGTTGAACTGTATTCAGAATAAATTACTTCGAGAAGGTAGCGTTTTCCCATTCATTTTGCTATACAGCAATTTTAAACAACTTCTCAGGCGGATGCCCCTCCATTCCTGTATGATGAACTCCTGGGAATTCGTTCAATTATGGGACGTTTCGTCAAGAAAGATATTTTTTGAATAACTCTCCACTACATGTGATTGATTTATCAACATGTCAAATCTTATTTTAGCCAGGGATATTCGTTTGGATACGAAACCAGAGAGAGACTCCGGAAGCTTACAAATGTGACTGATGAAGAAATACACTGAATGTCGGAAAGGCCCAAAAGGATTTGTGAAGAAATTGATGAAGAAAAAAAGTCACAATTGTACATTGATATCTTAGGTGAATCCTAAAGTTATATCAAGGGCTGTAGTCGAGGATATACGGAGTTATACGCCACATACCCTATGATTAATCTTACACATTAGCGTATACCTTCTGCTACGATACATATACCATCTACTTTCGTTTCGTTTATTTAATTTGGTTATTACTTCCAACACTTTTAAAATCGCCTTTTCAGACGATGGAATTTCACCTTATCTCGCTATGTAAGCCAGGCATGATTCACTCCTTCTCCTCCCACTTGAATGATAGTCAGGGTAAAAATTAATCTCGATTTTCAGCGGAGCTCATTGGTTAGAAGTAACGGGAGAGTGAGATGCTTTCGGTTGCTGTAATTAATAAAATCACCTTCAGATGCTATACTGCTGTATATTCTTTTTTAAACGTTTCTGCTTGTTACTCAATCTTTTTTTTCCGTAATTCGGGAAAAATACGTGAAACGAAGTTCGGATATAAAGAACTCATTTTGTTCGTCCCTTGAAATTCGTTATAAAAGGGCTGCACTGTAATTGCACCACTGAATACTCAAAATAGCTAGACAAGGTTAAATTATTTTGTTTTGGCGGTACATGCTTAGTGTCAGCTGATTTAGTATATGATGAAGAGAAACTGATGGTAATTAGTAAACTTGACAGTATCCAAGGGAAATGTTTGATTAAAATCGTGTCTGAAATCAGATGTAATTGTAGCAAATGCCTTGTCCCCAGTTCTTGCCAGCCTAGTGATAAAATATTTTGACTTTCAAATTCTAAAAAATTCTTCCTTAAATAATTGGAATATTTCCGTTGTGTTCATGATATCGTAGTGACACAGTGAATATTTTATTATTGGAACAATACTCCAAAACAGTACAGTAACCACAAAAACTGGGGAAAACAAATCAATTAATTTTCTGGATCTTATTATTATACGGCATGAAAATAAGTTCATTATTTTAGTGTATCACAAACAGTATCAGATTTTTTTTTCACAGATCATCGGTACATTCCTGTCTGCGCATATTTGGTGTAATCATTGTGTTTTACACGTGAAGAACGGGAATACCTACAAAAACTTATGCCTAGAGTCCGTAGGTTATACGGCTAATCGCTTTTTTTTTTCTCCATTGTCCGTAGTTTATTCTTAAAACTTGAATGAAACTGGACAGTCTGCATTTTACTTACTTTTTTTAAAAAAGGGAGTGAGCAAAAAAGCGAGGACACATTAACAGCTCCTGTTTGGGAAGTACCACCTTACCTCGAGGTTTCTAGACTAACTATTAATTAAATTGAAGGTATAAACTTACAGTTCATTTGTTTGTAATACAAAAAAAAAAAAAAGTGTCATCACACTGTTCTAAACTAAATTACGCAAACGTGTCCGTATTTCCATTTTAAACTTCCAACCTCGCTCACTCCAGTTGATGATAAAGCGCATATATGAAAAGGTTTTATTAATTCTATACACAGACATTCTTTTATTGCAATTAAAATTAATAGTTAACACATTTTATTGTAACGAAATCTCTAACTACTTCCTTTCTGACCTTTGTACACTGTGTAGTTATGACTTGCATTTATTATTTTTATTTATTTATTTTCGTTCCTCAGCATATCGAAGTGACATTGTTAGTGGAAAGGCTTCCTTTGCCGAATTGGCTCAGAAGTATTCTGATTGTAGTTCAGCTCGCCGAGGTGGTGATCTTGGACCGTTTGCACGTGGTGCCATGCAGAAACCATTTGAACAAGCTGCTTTTGCACTGAAAGTTGGAGAACTCAGTGAACCTGTATTTACTGATTCTGGTGTTCATATTATTCTTCGCACAGCCTAACTATTAATGATATTGCGATTTTGAAATGAATTATTATCAATGAACAGTGGGACTAAAGAACGAAAAGCTTCCGCTTTATCTTGCAATGTTATCTTGTAGACAAAAACAATCAATCGGAGTGAATTTGTAATTATTTTGTACCCTTTCAACTTATCATATTGTGTATTCACTTACCGAAGATCTCTCTTGTTTGTAAAATGAAATATTGTGGGTCTTTGATTCTTCCAACCATATCTATTTAGCCTGATGCAAAGGGAATTTACGCAAAAGGCACCGTTTGCTCTTGTGAAGAATCTGTGTCAAATGTATTAATAGATTCATTGCTTATCAGTGTTCCAAATTTGATCTAGTGTACTCTTTATTCATAGCTTATCTATGGTAGTGATATAAAAAGTAAAGGCAAAAATACGCTTTCTCAAAGGTTAAGTGACAAAGTGTGAAATGTAAAAAGCACTGTAAAACCATCAAATTGTGTATTTATTTCAAACCCAATTACCTGTACTCTATGCAAATTATTTCAAAGCAATATATGAATATATGTTTTGTTAACGTCAGTGAATGAATATTTATCCTAAGTAAGTTGCAAACTTAAGAGGTGATATGAGTTGCCTTTTGTCTAATTACCAAATACATGTTTAATGTTTCCTTAACTAAGAACGTTAAGGTAAATATAACTAATGCTAAAGGAAAACTTATTCAAATTGTCATGGTTAAACAATAGAAAATATTGTCTTCTTTCAAAACTGAAACTTGTACGTTATATTATTTGGTTCAGGTATTCAAATTCTGTAAGTAACGCCGTAATTAAGTTTAATTTCCAATGTTTTGTGTGTTTAAATCACACTTCACAAGTTTAATAGCTCACTTGTCATTCATAATGTGAGTTATTAAGATAAAGAAAAAACGTAACAGCATAAAATATGTTAAACATCGAAAACTATACTACTTCTGATTTAAGTAGAAGAAAAAAATGGCAACTCATCTTTCGAAGAAGTTATAGTGTTTAGTGATATTTCAATTATGCCATAATTATTTTTCATTTTGATTTAATTTATTTTAAAATGAGCTTGCTTTTATGTTTGATATTGGATTCGGGTTTCTGTCGTGCATTAAAGGAAAATTGTTGTTGCTGTAAACCCTTGGAAGCTACTTTCTTCCAATGTTTTATGTACAGTTTTTTTTTCGTTGTAAGTCAATACATAATTTTATTTATCAGCTGTAATTTTGCATATTACCAATGTTAAGGTACATTACCTTAGTATTGCATTTATTTATCAAGTATGAATATATCAAGGGCATCCAATATAATGACTTCTTCATATGCTCCTTGTGACCTTAGTTGTACATTTACACAGGACCTTTTATGGTTAGAACTCAGAAAAAAAAGTGTGCATGTGTTTTTTTCTTTTTTTAATCAACTGAATAAAGGCTGCTTCTGAAAATTTTTTATTTCATATTCTTCTGGATATAGTTTTCTCTTAGTCAGTAGATTTTTTAAATACTTTTCTTGTGTAACATATTCTTCCAATTTATTCCAGTGTTATTTGCTTGTGTAAAGATTTTCTCGTTATTAATGTTTCGTTAAAATATTTCGGTCGGGAGTGCTCATAGTCATTATTTTTTTGTAAGAGCATTTTAGAAGATAGAAAGTGAAGTACTATATTGATATACCACGGGAGAACGAACTCAGATCCCCTTTAAAATATCACTAAATGTTGTTCGTACAAATATTTAAACAGTTAATTATTTTACACAAATGAAGCAAATTGAAACTCCAAAATATTATTGAAACGACAATTTAACAAACGTGGAGGAATATAGATATGAAACAAATCAAGTAGGGAAATGATAAAAAGACAAGGGAGCTCCTGTTTAGTGCAGTGGAGTTGTGCTTCCTGTGAGCGATTCTGGGTTTGATCCCAGGTGGAACTTCTATTTTCTTTTGAACCCAGCACTGTGATGCCAGTTGCGAAGCTACTTGAAGTAAGAAGTAGCGGATGCCGCAACGTGGAGCCAAATACAGTAATACGGCAACGAAGGTGTGAGCTGTACAGGAACCTGTAGGAACACTAGTAGTGTAATATGTAGACGCACTATGTTACAAATTACACATCAAAACGGTTACAATCTGCCTGTAGAATCATCATACTTTGTACTACTTATTAACATTGGACTGTCATTATGTGAAGAAGTAGTTACGTTTGGTGACAAGTGATCTCTTGTGACTTTTAAATAACTGTAAAATCACGATTCAAACTTTGTCTCTTTTCTTTCAAGTACCTTTCACAAGCTGGTAATAAGTTGGTCCGGTGTAATTAATAGTATATTCATCACATCATCATTTGTTTTACTGTGTGAAATCTTAACGAGAAAATCATTCTCTGTACATCTGGAACTTTTTATTGCGTGCTGCGTGAGCTTCCTCTCTCATTGTTCTATAGGATCTAAAGGATGTCGTATAACGTGTGGACCATGAATTAACACTTTATGCAAAGTTAGTGGCATGAAGCACCAAAAACATCTTGCTATGAAGAGTTGTGCCGTCTCTAGAACATAGGTCTGAAACTTTTTATTTTTCACAGTGGACATTTCATTCACGCCAGTTCGTACATTCCCTTTTTCTCAAGGATGTCTCTCCATGTATGTGTACTGTTGTCTCTGATCAACGTCTACTAAATATCCCATTTGTAGATGCGGGTTTTCCTGTCTGTGGGGTTGTTAGTTTGTCGTATTTCTTATCTAGAACCATAAGTTAAAATTGTGGGGAGGTATACACTATTTGTATCACTTAGTCTATAATTTATAACAATAGCCCTTTATCTGTTTGCATGTGCATGTACACACATTTCGCCTAGTGCTTTCAATTACTCCTTTATGGATTTCTGTACGAGTTTATCAATTTCAAGAATTTATGTTAACTCTAGTTATAGAATCATTTGGGTTCCCTTGATTTGATTTACTTGTTTGCTTTATTCTTGGTTTTTGTGTTTCTGTATTTGTCTTTATTTCTTTCTCTGTATTTGAATGTTTCTGTTTAGCGATATCCGTTCTGCTTATGTCACAAGACTGTTCCCTGGCCTGTGACACACTAGTTGGGGCTTTTTGACCGTGAACAGTGGACTGCTATGAATGCATTCCATTGCACAATTTTCTTTGATTCTGTAATGCTGAATTTCCTTGTCTCATCTGCACTATTTCCCAATGGGGCACACATGGGCAGGATATTCTGCTTGTTTCTACGAAAAACTCTTTGAGCACCACATCTCTTCATATCATGAACCATATCTATTTATATCACGATATACTCAGATGTTCCTTGATACATACACATATTGTCCTGTCAAAATTTAATTTTCTTGCGAGGCATTTCTACATTCGAATGTTAACATATTCTTACTTCAAATAACACAATGTCATTACCACATGTTGCAGTAACCTGAAGATAACAACGCCATATTTAGTGTAGTTGTGCATACCAACTGCGAATTGCTGTGCACACAGTACACCAATGAGTAATACGGACCCACAAACCACTATGTTTTACGCTTACTCACAGTCGATATGTTTAGTCGTCAGGACGGTCAACTATCGACTCGCTCCCCATTCCATCCGAAACTGCAACGTTTGCCGACACTATTGTATTCTCACTTCCAGTCCAAGTACTCATTGCCCCCATATCATTAACTTTATTTTTGGATTTTTTTTTTTTTTGCTAACTATTTATATATTTTGCCCCACTGTGCGCCGTCCCAGATTTTTTCCAACTATTTACGTATTTTGCCCCATTGTGTGCGGTTCCAAACTAGATAAAGCAGCGATGGAATGTCGATGCACTGACTATGTGACACCTTCTGAACGAATGCTTTCTCGCAGATCAGGGCTCTATATAGACTGTTGAGACAAGGAATTTAACTTTTTCTTTAGAACTTAGATGGAAGCAAACCTCGTTATGTTTACGCCCTAGTTTCCTACCTACAAAAATTCTAGAAGAGAGCTGGTCGAGAAAAGTCCTAAAAACCAAGTATTATCTGATTTAGGGCTACCGCACACTGACGAAAAGACAGTCGTGCACGATGTAAGACACTTCAACGACAAAACTGTTCTGTCGTGATACCTGCGCACACTGGGGACAAATCTGTCGGCGGGAAAATTTGAACAGAAGTATTGTAGGAATAGCACTGGCTGGATCTCTTGTGAACTCTGTAGAAAATGGATATCGTGGAGACTGCAGTGCTTTGTGCTCTTGTTGTTCGGCGAAAAAAGAAACTGAAACGAAAACGTAGACAATACTGGGTGCATCCTCTTCATAGTTCTAGGTTATTGAAAGGAAAGTTTCGCACTTTGTACGAAGATCTACGCGAGCATCAAACGATTTTGCGTAAAATATGTACGCACTTGAAACAGCGGTTCGAAATTCTCGGTCATTCATCCGCCATTTTGATTCAAGATGATGGTTCTTTAAAAATCGATTATTTGAATACGATTATGTAAGATATCTTTATAATTAATGGCTCAGATTTAATCGAAGTTGAACGAATTATAAGAAGGACTCGAAAGCATAATATTATCTTGCATACATCCGTCATCTTAACTCAGTTTATTTATTTTGTTTGTTTGTTTGTTGTTGTCAGGCACTTATCAACTGGAATTAGCTTCAATGCTCTATCATATGAATACCTGATTGCACCCTCTACTCTTCGACCTATTGCCAAAGATTGCTGTGACAAGATTTGGGGAAAACTACAACCAATTCACATGCCGGATGAGATAAAAGAAGACTGGATGAACATAGCTAACACTTTCAATGAACATACAAATTTTCCCAACGTAATCGGAGCTCTAGATGGGAAACATATTCGACTAGTCAAGCCAGATATACAGGTTCAATATATTTAAATTACAAAAAGTATTTTTCTCAAGTATTGATGGCATGGGTGGATGCAGAATACAAGTTTTTATTTATAGATGTCGGATCTATGAGCGTTTCCATTATTTTCACAGAATCGAAAATGGGACGTATGTTGGAAAATAACTTGGTAATGACAGTGGTAAAATTATACCATTTTACGTTGTAGCTGATGAAGCGTTCGGTTTGTCTAATAACTTATTACGCCCGTACGCAAAAAAGAATTTGTCAGTTGCAAAAAGATTTTTCAATTCTCGACACTCGAGAGCACGTAGACTTGTTGAGTGCACCTTCGGAATTCTAAGCAACAAGTGGCACATATTCCATCGGTCTCTCGATGTAAGTGAACAATTTGGTGATAGCATAGTAAAGTGCTGCTGTATATTGCATAATTTCCAGGGCTCGAAATGGAAATTTTCACGAAACGGAACGCTTTACCTTCATTAACATACTATTCTTCTTTTTTGTCTATGATTACCATATTGACGAGACGGAACAGGAAGGTCCCAGACATTCACGAACCGTAACAGCGTTCCGCATTGCTCCGGTCCATTTCGGGCTCTCAATTAATTTCGTAAGTACAAAAGATGGCATATGTTTTACTGACACCGTTTATGAGTGACCTCTTGACAGTGTTTCATTATATTCAAATCAAAGCAGGGGAGCTGCTGATAGGCAGTATTTATCGAGCTATTTCACAACTCAAGTCGGAGATTTAGTATGGCAATACAATAGAATGTAAGTTGTACCTTTGTTGAAACTTATGCAGATATGTAAATTACCTGCGAAAGATACGGAGATGTGCAAATTACCTGTTAGGTTGTACTTTCTTTGTTGAAAGATATGGAGATGTGTAAATTAGCTGTTAAGTACCTATTAGTTTGTACTTTCTTTGTTGAAAGATACATTACGAAGTTCTGAAATTTCTTTGTTATCAAAACGAACCCTTTCATGCCCAAATTATTTCAAGGTTGAATTTCTATTAAATAGAGAATTCTTGTAAAACATTTTGGTATCCAATATCACATTTTGTGGTTGCCAGAATTTTTAGTCTAGGTGATGACGTCACATTGCACCTGGGAATTATATATCCCAATGGGCACAATTAGAGTTATTTTTTTCCAATGGGCCTTTGATTGAAGCAAATCAATAGAGTGAAGGTAAAGGTTAAAAATGGTAAAGCTATCCCCTGTGCGATACGTACACGCCGTGAACGGCGCATGGGGGATGTGGAGGTAGCGCTCCACATTTTCTTGACCTACGGTATGAAGTGAGGTGGAGTGGTCGTCCCACGCTCGACCGCCTTTACCTTCCCAAGGTGTCCAATAGTACCAAGGACATTCTGCTACTCAATTTGATAGGAGCGCTAGGCATGGGAACATTGATTTGAACCCGGGCCGCCCGATTCGTAGTCAGACGCCCTACAGCCTGAGCCACTGCTACTCCCATAGAGTGAAGGTACATCTTTTAATTTCTAATCTCCTTTTTTACACAAAATTGCTGATTTGTTCAATTTTGGGGTGTAACAATTGTGTTGTATAATAATAATAAAAAAGAATTCAAGGAATAATATTTGCATTTCGACTTAGAAATCTTCATCATATATGAATAAAAATTTACAACAATAGTGGAAATATATTTTGTTCTTGAAAAGTAATAAACAACTAGGTCTTCCGAATACTGCGAATTCTGCATCTTCTACAAGTGTTTCATTTTTCTGGAAGATCATCTCCAACTTGAGACACTCGTACTTCATCAGGTACACCGACAGTTCCCTGTTTGTGATGAAAAAGTGGCTTGATCCTGCCAAGGATAGAATCCAATGGCGAAAGTTTGTTATAGCGGCGATGAACTTGCGAGTTCCATAAGCCATGGAATTAGATCTTTTTATATTTAATGGCAATATACTGGACCTAAGCCTATCAAAAGTCTGAAGGACGCAAGAAAATCTTGGAAAACCTGTCAGGATGGCTGGCGTCAGGACTTAGGCCTGCTTCTGTGTTCCTCAGTTTCACCGAGCGAATGTCGGTATGGCACCGTGACAAGCCCTGGTCGCTACCTGTGTTATTCGCTGCCCTACCCTATTGCGATCTTAACCAAAGATACCTAAACGCAAAAATTAAAAACATATATACACTGCATCTGAATAATGTACATTTTGTATCAAATCTAAATTTCAGGAGTTCGAGTCACTCTTTTAAATTCGCCCATGCTTTTCACATTTACGTGGAAATTCATTATTTGTAATGTTGAAGTGCTGATCCTAAAAGCCTAGTAAAATGTAATTAAAATTATTCTTCTAATGACCGTAGTTTCAGTTGCAACACAGACGACATATTACAAGTAAATAACAATCAACATGAATGCCCCCTTATATATATATATATATATATATATATATATATATATATATTAGGGTGGCAGTTATATGGGAAAATTTCGAAATTTATTTTAACAGAGTCTCACCCCCTAAATTTATACCTTTTGGTTCCTTAAGCATGCGTGCAAAATTTTATGAAAGTATTTTAATATTTAAAGGTCGCTCAACGCGCTCAAACTTATAGCTACGTTTACGTTACTTAAGCATTATATGCGAAACTCAGCGTGTCCCTGGATCAGCCCAACTTTTTCTCTTTGCGGTACAATTTTCACACTTACAGTATATAACCTGCGGATGTATTCACGACGTATTGTAAAGTTTGGTGATGATATTTTAGAGGTCTCATATATAGGGTGCGTGACGAGTATATTACATTGGGCGCTTGTGATGTCATTTGACTTTTCATTTTACCTGAGATTTTCTTCTCAAACCTAGCATTTATTACAATTATTTGACATTTGAAAATAAGATACAATGTGAAATACACTTTAGGAATCGTGAATACACTCTGGGAAAGTAATTCTATTAAGACCCTGGACACTATATTTCTGTTCTTTCCAAGGAGAACTCGCTGAGGGACGCTCTCTCTTAGATGAGATTATTTTCTAGGAATAAATTTGGGAGAGAATCGACGGAAAATGCGTACGAAACAGATCGAAACCTGTTACCTAGAAAATATATACCAACAGTACAACATGTAAAAGCAAGTACAGTATCGTCTATAACAGGATGTAAACTTCCTTCCAAGCGGCAAGTACTTGCAAGATTTCTTCAGTTGCACTCCGAAGAAAAATTAACAAATCAGGAAAGCGCACGCTTAACAACCACTGAAATTCTCCCGTTTTGGGAAAAGGCTCGAATACTCACAAAGCAGGATTATCACGTTATTGAAAAACTGAATGGTTTACATAACGAGTGGCAAAAACTGAAGAAAAATTGTACACGAAGAACTGAAACGCAAAAAAAACCAAGGAAAATGTGTTTGTGGACGCTATTGATGATCTTTTCGATGTGGCTCATGCAGAAGCTCTTCAACTTAATAAAATACCAGAAGATCGCGAATTTTTACTGGCGCAAAGGGAGAAAGGCAGACGAGGAACGATGGCAGGAGTGGTACTTCCCGAAGGCTGTCGGTTACAAAGCCAAAGTTGTGTCGACCAGCCAACATCATTACACCAGAGCTGTCTTCAGCACTGGATCGTGCAAATATCAGCGACAGAAATACCACTCATGTTCTAACTGCTGCAGCGGAAGCTTTGGGCAACAGCTCACGAGAAATCTGTGTTAATAGGGAATCTATTAGAAGAGCACGCAGAAGGAACCGCAAAGAAATCGCTAGTGAAATTTGTTCGTCTTTTTCATCTGGTGGTCCACTTACAGTACATTAGGATGAGAAGTTGTTACCTGCTCTCACTTCTAAGGAATCAGTTAATCGCATAGCGGTTCTCGTTTCTAAAATGGTGACATGAAACTATTAGAAGTGCCTGCTATTCCAAATGGAAGTGGTGCCTCCCAGTTGGAAGCTGTTTTTAAATTGCTGGAGGATTGGAACTTAACAACTCGTGTGCATTTCATGTGCTTTGACACAAAAGCATCTATCACGGGGTCACAAAATGGAGCTTGTACCCTGCTGGAACAGAAATGCAGAACGATCTGATCAGAGTCCCTTGCAGGCATCACATAATGGAACTAATTGTGGCTAGAGTGTTCGACATGGTTTTCGGTGCTTCAATGGGTCCACACATAAAACTCTTTCAACGGTTCTCTGAGGCATGGAACTTAATTGACAAGCTGAAGTTCGACACCTTAATCCAGGACGAAGTTGTCGCAGAGGTTTTGACCCGAGTAAAGTATGAACTGATATCTTTCTTCAAGCAGCAACTGACGCACTCTCAACCCAGAGATGATTACAGAGAACTTTTACAACTTGATCTCATATTTCTTGGCGAAGTTCTTCCAGGAAGTATCATATTCTACGTTCCTGGAGCCTACCACCGTGCACGATGGATGGCGAAATTGATTTATTGCCTGAAGATATATCTTTTTTAGTTACAGTTTCACCTTACGTCCCGTGAGTTGAACGGGCTTCGCGACTTCAACATATTTGTCGTCGCAGTGTATTTGAAGGCATGGTGTACCTCTCCTCTTGCGCTTTCAGCTCCAAGGAATGACCAAAATCTCGCAAGACGCATTAATTCCTACAAGAATAATAATGCAAAATTTGCAGAAGCAGCAATCACAGTTTCTCGTGGCATCTGTGGTATTTGAGCGAACTACTTTTTGGTTTCAGTTTCTTTGATCTTGAAGTCCCCGCAGTAGTGAAGAAAGACATGGTTACAGCGTTATTTAGGGATGGACGGGAAGGAGAAGAACTCGTGCGCTTATGATATGAGGAGACCACGAAGGATAAAAGCCCTAAGCGACTTCGTTTCCAGGAACACCAGAAAGCTGTTTGAAGCACTGGAGATCTCCACGGATTTTTTATTAGAAAACCTTGAAACATGGGAAACGAACGATAGTTTCCTTCAGACTCGAGAGCGTGTGAAAGCTCTGCATGTCGTAAATGATCTGGCAGAACAAGGAATTGTATTTATTCAAAATTTCAATGGAAAACTGACCAATCAGGAAGATCAGTCCCAATTTCTTCTCCAAGTTGTAGAGCAGCACAGAAAAAAATTTCCTTACCCCAAGTAAATCCATTCTCAGTCAAAGCATTTTTGTTTGTTGTGCTGAATATACTTTCGCAAACTTAAATACTTAAAAAATATACATTCGTAAAACATAAATATTACTAAAGAATAAAACATATTCTTTTTAAACATATTTTCAAACATATTTTTTAATTTCATAGTATTTATATGTGAATTTTCACATTTTAGTGGTTGTAAGTGAATTTATGGATGCGTTGAGCGACCACTAAATATTGTGTAATTGTTTCAAAACTTTTGTAGTAAACATTTGAGATAAAGAGAAATAAAATTTGACCCTGAGACCATTACAAATACAAAAGTGAATTTTCGTTGCCACC
>JAGDQP010009228.1:3337-24593 GCA_022664845.1 Lepisma saccharinum
ATATATATATATATATATATATATATATATATATATATATATATGAAACGAAAAAACTACATGTAGAGGCGAGGAGGTATCATTACGTTGTCTCTGAAAGAAAAAGAGAAGAAACATATTACAATTCTTTCTCCGTTTTTCTTAGAAAATGCAATATTATCTAGATTCCAAAGTTTCCCTATTCTTACATTCTCATCTTTAAAAATATCTTTCCCTAGACACAAATAAATAACTAATAATTGCGTTCAATATATGTTCGTCTATAAACTATGTAAAAAGTAGAAGAATATATTGAAACGAAAAGAAAAGAGAATAAAAAGAAAACGGAAGCAAAATAAAAACATGCGTTAGTCTTGCTTTTTTTATTTGAAAAGAAAAATAGATCTCGTCAAGCTGAAAACAAGCTCCGTGGTCTAGTAGTTACGGTTTTTGGATTTCAGGATGCACATTGAGGACGTACGCTGATCTAAGTCCTGTTCTCACTGTCAGACTTACTGATTGAGATCTTTCGCAAATTTAATTAAATTGAATTTGTAGTAAAAAAAAAACAGATTGGCTCTCGTGGGTGAGGTATGTATTAATGTCGGAATGATACTTAAATATGATTCTAAAATTCTATAAGGCGAACCTGCATGAGTGCACGTTGGTTCTTGTTCCAATGACAGAGACTTCAATATTGATTAGATACAACTGTTTCTGCGCTAAACATACGAAACAGTACAACCCCGAAATTCGTACGATGAAAATAAGATTTACTAATGGCACTTTTCATTCAAATTATTGAAGGACCGCTGGTTCTTGCATTTATGGTTACCATAGTTAGCTTATTAGGATGTTGTGAATTAAGTATGATGAGAATAATGATTGATGGAAAAGAAAAGATATAACTTTCCGTAATACGTTTGGCACCTTATCAAATAATAATATCATACGATACTTGGCACTCAATAGATATTTCAATATACTTGTAACGTTCAAGGTTATATGGCATTAAAACAAAGCACTAATGATTAAGGTACATGTACAACATTCAATAAGGTACGAAATTACTTATTTCTTAATAACATAACACTCCAGATCAATACAGTTTCGGATTTTATTTAAAGCTATAACTGTTTTGCCTGATTTATGTGAATACAATTTGACAAGGCTTTACTTATAGCACTTGTTCCAATACTTCTGCAAGAAAACTTGTAACTTCGGGAAATGACCTAACACAGTTATATGATTGCTTGTGCTGCCTAGTAACTATGAACATATATTTTTAGAACATATTCTGTTCCGTTTGCCCTTCATAATATGAGCTTTTTTGGAGCTTGATGATCAAGAAAAAAAAAAAGGCCGTTCCAACAACTGCTTGAAATTATTGGAATACACTAATTATAGGAAGATGCATCCCCTTATAGCTACACTGCCACATACAAATTATATTATGATTTTTCTGTCCACCATCACAACATTCGCTTCGTGAAATTTGGTATAATAAATCCATCTGAACAAAACTAAAATGAAAAAGGTACAATATGAATTACAAATATATTCTCTGTGATTTGATATCACTGCCTAAGCTTACTAGTAGCCCACCTAGCCTATCTTGCTGCAGCATATATATTTTAACGATGATTTTTTCAAAAAATGCTGATTGTTCACAAATATGGCAACACTATGACGTCACGAGATCGGTCAAAATTCCGATAGTATATCTTCTTGTCAACAGGAATATCGATTCGTACACGTTACTGGCGTAATTAACTTCACCCGCACTGATATGGATTATTTCAGAATTCTATATATTTATGAATCTTCTAACTAATGGGAGAGATGATTTCGTAATCAAATATAAACTTTCTCACGGCACTTCCACTAGCCGACCGGGTAGCCATGCGGTCTAAGACGACTCGGAGGTCCTGGGTTTGAATTCCAGAGCAGACAGAGAAGGACTGCATTGGTCGAGGTTTCCCGAAGTTGCCCTGTTCCGAAGATAGCCGAAGTTTGCTCATTTGGTAGCCCCCAACGCGAAGTGTGAAGTTCGCGTAGTTATTCGATTTTTGAACTCAAAAGGCCTTAACAGGTAGGAATTCATCGCCAATTGACGGAAGTTTATGGACAGTCGTGCATGGATGTAAAAAACGTTCGCAAGTGATGTAGATAGTTTACAGCCGATCGTACTGAAATTCATGACGAAGAAAGGAGAGGTAGACCGTAAATTTCCGACGAGACAGTCGCGAAGGTTGAGGAAGTCATGCCTAAAGATAGGAGAATCACTCTGGATACTCTGCGCATTTTGGCTCCTGAGGGTTCCCGAAGCACCATACACAGGATTTTAACGGAAAAGTTGCAATATCGAAAGGTGTGTGCAAGATGGGTACCGCGTATGCTGACAGATGACCACAAACGGCAACGAGTTGATTCTCCCCGCGAATTTCTTCAGCCGCTATGCAGACGAAAAGGGTAACTTTTTGGACTCGATTGTCACGGGTGACGAAACCTGGGCATTTCACTTTACACCTGAGACAAAACAACAGTCACGTGAGTGGCGGCATCCCTCTTCACCCAAGCCGCGAAAATTCAAACAAACACAGTATATCGGTAAAGTCATGACAACTGTGCTTTGAGACTGGAAGGGGGTGTTGTTGGTCGATTTTCAGCCTGCTGAGACAACAATAAACACTAACAGGTATTGTGAAACACTGAAAAAAACTCAGAAGGGCAATTCAGAACCGGAGAAGAGGAATGTTGAGCAAGTGCGTTACCATTCTCCATGACAATACCCGCCCACACGTCACCTATCAAACCGTCGCTCTCCTGCAAAACTTTGGTTGGAACGTCATGACCCATCCACCATAAGTATAGTCCAGACTTGGCATCGAGCGACTACCACCTGTTCCTACGTTGAAGGAACATTTGTTTGGACTGCAGTTCTGCTCCGACGACGAGGTTTAACGCTTCCCGAAAGACATGGCGGCGAGCTGGTATGACATGGGCATTATCAAACTGCCACAGCGTCTACAGAAATGCATCGACCGAAATGGCGATTATGTAGAAAAACAAAGCATTCTTCAACCTTTATAATGATGTAACTATTATAGAAAATAAACGTTTGTTTGTATCTCTAAAAATATAGGAGACCTTACTTTTGGGATAGCCCTCGTACATCGGAAACACACCTAATTCTAGTTACCACTCTTTAATGTCTTACTTATTGTTAATGCGTGTCTCTTAAGCTTTTCAAAATCAATAGTCAATTTCTGAATGATACGTATAATTGGTATATGACAAACATTAAATGAGATTCAAAAAAATCGGTAGAAATTACGTCTGACATAGAATATTACTTTGTATGGAATCCTTTATTCTTTATCAAATGCTTCTGCTTTTGTGAAATTCTACGTACAAGTTGAATAAAGTTTTGATGCAAGTCTCCGTTGTTAAACCATAAATTATTGATTTCTTCGATCAACTGATGCTTGGCTTTAATGTTCTTCTTCTTGAGCATTTCCACCATTAAGCTCCAGAGACCTTCAGTCGGGTTCATGTCGAGACTGTTGTCCGACTATGGAAGTAAACTACTACTCTAGTCCTTGATTATTTTCTTTGACATTCTTAAACTTTTGCCGTGGAGCTCCATTATGCATAAAGATGAAGGATGAACACCAAACCAGGCGGCAGTATCTCTGTTAAAGACCCTTTATTTATCGGTGAAGCTTCTTTGTTTCCTCTATTATTTGAAACCTTAAAGATCCTATGACAGACGTTACACCCCAAAACTATACTAGGGTTGCATTCTTCACTGTTTATTTTACACATTCCAATTGGAATTCTTTTTAGGTCGACGTCGCCCATATCATAAACACAGTGAAATATAACACCATTGAAACATACTTTCTCCCAACATTCATCAGAAGTTCAATGTTTCAGTCCTTGTGTCCATTCGAGGCACTTCTTTCCCCATATCATGAACAAGAAACTTTAGAATTTTCGAAATTTAATCTAATAATTTCAACGCATCTGTAGTTCTTATGTTATCCAAGAAGTATATTCGCATAGGTGTGTTGATGGTACTTGTTTTTGCCCATAGATAGGTCCATGGATCTCCGAAAGTTCCTGGGTAAGATAGATGAACTGATAGTAGCTTTCCATCGCCTTCAAATTGATGAAAATGACGCTATAAGCACGGAACCTACAGTTTAAAGTGGGGTTTCGATAGAGTGCGGGAAGCTTTGATTACAAGACAATGAGCCTTATCATTTATTCACTAAGGACACAGCACAGCAATATTATCAATTTAATGTGTTTGCTGCCTTAAGAGATCTTTCGGCTCGCAAATAAAAATGTTAATTGTAAGTTCAGAGCTAGCCAATTTAATATGGTAGTGTGGTTTCAAGAAATAGTATTACTTTAAAAGTTTAAGTATCAGCTTGTTCGTGTCTTAGTATGGAAGTTAATATATAGTCTGTGTGTACTTAGCAACTGAGACTAGCCGGCGACTGCGCTTTGCTTTCTTGGGAGGCGGAGAAACCTGGATATCGCCACTCCATACTTGGTCTCAGGGATGAAATAATGTTTCATCACACGTAAAAAATGATTACAAATATGTGATCTAGGAGCTGTTCACAGATTATCAGACGTGATCACTTTATATCTAATATTATATCTGGACAACCATCTTGCTAACACTTTGTGCTCTTGAATGATTGTCAGTGCTCGCAATATCACACACAGTGAGAATGTTCCAAATGAATCAAAGTAAAATCCGTTTCTTCTATCGATCCAGTAACTTATATATATCCTGGCAGGTCCTTCATCATTTGTTTGCCGTTCTCCATTGTAAGAATTCACGCTAACAACTCAGTGAAAGCAAGTAGAAAGAAACTGTTTTAAAATTTGAGTTCCGAAATTTCGATTAATTGAATCGCTTTTAATCTCGTGACTCTGGACCTGGCAGATCCTTTTCATGTGCTTAGCATTCTCCATGTAAAATGTGCATGCTAGTTCAATATGTTGTTATCGGGTACACACAAAGTTTGCAATATAAACTTATCTGTGATTTACTTCTTCTTTTTAATTGTTAATAAGAACTTGTAGCTATACTTTCGCACTCTATAAAGTAGGAGATAACTCCTAGAGAGAATGAAACGCAAGATAAAATAAACTTGAAACAATATGCAACCCTTTCCATCGAGAGAGAGAGAGAGAGAGAGAGAGAGAGAGAGAGAAAGCACATCTACATAATAATATAAGAAAAACGATCATGGAAGGTAAGTTAAAAAACAAAAAAAGTATGAAGAAAAACTTGGAGATAGTTTTTAATGAAGAAATAGAACCATGAAAATATTATTAAGAAAAAAAATCCTCTTTCAGTTCTTTGCTAAGGCTTAAGCCACAAGACACTATAATAATCTCTCCCCCCTGTAAAAGTAATAAATAAAATTTACTTCTCAGCGAAAAACTTGCCTTTCTTTTCTTTTTCTTTTACTTGTTTCCCTGCTGGCTTCTAGATTCTCTACCCTTCTTTTTAGCATGTGCAAAGAAAGGGGATCAAGGCATATAATGTAGTGTCTAACAGAAAAGAAGTTATTTCCGAATTTCAAATTACTACTTATTATCATCATTTTCTTCTCTGCTAAAACACCCTACTTCTTGTCTGTTATATTTATTTCTAGCTGCTTATTTCTTGGAGACCACATAGTAATTTCGGACAGACTCAAAAGTGTATCAAGCTTACTTTGACAAGTAGGATAACTTAATGCAAGCTTAATAAGTCAAGCAGAAAAGGTTTAAACAATCTAAATTAAGCAGTATGGTTTATAAGAATCAAGGTTGAAATACTCTTGACAGGACAAGAAAAAAATAACAATGCACTTCCTTACAAAAAAAATAAATAAACGTGTTGCCGTAGGTGGAAATCGATTCGATGACTACTTTCACACCAATTCGATGCTGTGGTCATCATACTGCAGAATTACACTGCTTAGCTCGCTTTATACTTTTTAAGTTGGGGCGGGGAGCTCGACGTTTTTACGGGAAGGGGAGTCTGGCAGGATATCTTCTCCATATAAAATATTATTCAATGACAAATACAACTTCTAACCGACCTACAACGATTAAGAAAGCAGACACCAAGTTTACCGGAAGGATGATGAACTTAAGCAAAGTATCGAGTTCTGGACTGGAATAGGGTACGCAGCAGAAAAGAAATAGGTCGAACACCAACAACCGGAAATGATTATATCGTTTGGTTTGCAAAGATTCCTTTACCACTTCTATTGAAGATTAGATTCAGTATCCAGACTGTCACAAGTAGAGTCACTGACAATGATGGAGTCACTACTGTGCTAAGTGCAGTGAATCAGACTGATTAGGATTTCCCATCCTTGGAATTGTACTGTTCCAACTTTGGCTACCTTTTCCCTAAGTTGGGACAAATTTCAATCTTGTTTTTTTTTCAACACATATATGTTATTTTTGTTATTCTTTTAAGAGCTAGTTTTTCATTGTCCAGTTATCTTTCCAGTTAACTAACTGCTAGTTAAAGTTAACCTGAACTCTAACTTTAATACCCGTTTTTCATTTGCTTTTTAACTGGTGGTTACTTAACTTTTAGTTAGTGGGAACAGCGCGACGGTTGGCAATGGATTTCTACTATTTCGCCATCTAGGGAGTTGTTCAGGAATTATGAAAACAGTAGAATAGAGGATAGCACAGTAAGGTTTAAACAAAAATACGCATCAAATTCGCTAGTTTCTGAAGTAAGAAATATGAATGTTTGATTGCATTAAGATATTTGTGGAATAAAGAAATAAGGTAGTAAACACACAAATGTAAAGAGTTGAGTTACTATCTAAAAAAATACGTATATGTGACGCCGACCTGGTAGCCGTGTGGGTTGGGGAGCTACGTAAGCGACTCGAAGGTCCCGGATTCGAATCCCGGCTGGTTTATGAATCTGAATGTTAATTAGCATCGCATTCATAATCGTGACGGACCGAATTCAGTTACTAAAAATCACCCATTCAAAATTAAGTTTACAAAGTTTATTTTTTTACGTAAGCGTGACGGTTTTAGATCGCTGGCCCGCATATCCTTATACACTCTGGGAAAATAGATAAACTCCAAGTTATGGCCGCAGCTTACGTGCTATACGAAAGGTTCTATATGCTTTATTTCCTTGTAAACAATTACCACACATACTTCTATAAACACCTACTGGCAACCCAGCTTCCAAAACGTGCTACGAAAAGCTATATGCCATTATCATTTCATTAATATGAAGTTCATCAACATATAATAAGCATAGCCCCGTGAGGAGTTATGGCCAAACTTCGTCTTATGAATTATACGTATTTTGCCACAAAAAACGCGGACAGTATCTCGGGCCAGTCAAGAGGTGTTAGTTGAAGTTCAGTTCGATGCTTTTTATTATACACGATGTACATGGGGTTCTAAAAAAAAGCATGTATTAACCCCCCAACGCGGAAGAAACTAAATAGTCCCTAGCACCTTTCCCTATTTCTCTCTCATTTTACACCTTCATTTCAAAACTTACATTTAGGATTTGAACACCTCTAGGCACGTTAGGAATGTTACATTTCTCGTGTAAATTTTACATTTTTTGCGGCCCATAAAGTAAAGTAAAGCGGAACTTAACAGGTAGTTCGAAGAACATGAGCGCGTTTCAAGCAATGACAAGCAAGAAATACAGTAATTAAAATTAATGATTTTTTCATGAAAGAGTTCATAGACAGAGAACAAATTTCTTCGGTTTTTGGATGCGTTTTATTTCGCTCGGTTGCAACTAACAAAGTAATTAAGATTTTCAGTTTGGGAGGGTATAGCCAAAATTAGAGCTTGTAAACAGAGTTTTGCAGTTTTGTTCCTATTTATTTTTAATTGTAAAAAAAAATAAGGTTGTACTCAAGAATTTTCGGGGGTTACACATTGGGTGGTTTAACAGAATCTCTGTATTTATATACTTCACAGTAATTATAAAAAAACACACAACAGGTAGTCAGCGAAGTTCATGTACTTCATGAAATTGAATATGAATGTTTACACTTTTTTATTTTGTTACCCGCAACTAGTACTCTCGCAAGAGAAAAGGGATATGGTAAGGTGAAAAGTAGGGTAATGTTTAATAATTTTATTATTGTTTTTCATTATCATTTTATGAATATTATGTTTGCTTCATAATCATATGGATAAACTTCACTTTTGGAACCCCTGCATCCGGCAGCTACTGATCAATGTGTACGTTCTACACTACTCATTCCGTTGTAAATAATTCACGAAGTGGGGTAAAGGGATATTTAATCATCTTGTTTCCATTAGCTTTATTATTTGCTGGGTAAACTTTACTTAAAATGACCCACAACAAGATGTAAAATTTGCAGTACAAATGTAAGATTTCCAACGTGAGCGGAAGTGTTGAATTGCAAACTTTAACGAAGCTTCGAGTAATGGAAGTATGAAATGAGAGCAAAAATTAGTTGGAACTGTTTATGTGGTTGCTTGTTGGGAATCAGCACATGGAGTATATGACAAACGTCATGCGCAACGCGTATAATGAACACAATTTTGTAACCTGACCTTAAATAATCGTATTCACTCACTCGACACGTACATGATTTTTCGTAGAAAAGTAGTGTCATTCATAAATCGAAGTGTCGCTATTAGTATTCACACGCCGCCATGTTTGTGTGTTGACCAACTGGATTGAGTATTTAACGAAATAATAATGGCACAGCTTTTCGTGACACTTTTCGTATTTCTGGCACTAGGAGTTTATAGAAGTAATAATTACTTGCAAGGGAATGAGTGGTATAGTTTGTACACATGAGTCAATAACCTGAGGAAGCTGCCAGTCATCAAGTAAAGATGATCGTTTTTCTATTATCATTATCGTTTGAGGAATATTATGAGTTTGTCTCACAATCATATGGAAATTCTTTTCTTTCAGGATCACAGCTTCCGTCAACTACTGATACATGTATACGTTCAGCACCACTCATTCCTTTCTAAATAATTCACACATAACCTCTAGCTACAACTAGAAATCCAAAAAGCGTTTAAATATCATGTGTTATTATTATTTTGTTAAATAAGCACTCGTGTTGATCAACACATACAAATATGGCGGCATGCGCAAGAATACTAACGACCTACTTAATATTCGTATTTTGATAGAAAAATCACGGACACATGTCGAGTAGCAAAGGCAGTTAAAGTTACCTTACAACATGTTTTCATTATACGCGATGCACCTGCCTTTTAACATTCACTCAATGTGCACTCTCAACTCGAAATCAAATAAACTCCCAGACACTGTTTTTGCTTTTTCACATTTCCATCACTACAACCTTTGTTATATTTTCCATTTCAATGCTTACACACAAATTGAAAATATTACATTTCTTCTGTAAATTTTACATTTTTGGAACTCCGAAAGTAAACATCGCGCTTTAACACCACACTCTTCCATCATTCTTGTAACTTTTACATTTTGAGGGAGTGCAAACACAAACTGACTTTATGCCCCAGCCAGCACAAAACAAAATTTTTCGTACCACACCTAACTAAATCTGAATTTAAAAAAAAAGATGTTAAAAAGTTGGGTAGAAGAACTGTGATGTTTTCTGTATGTGTTCTAATACAATTCTATCATCCTCTTCATCGGAAGAGGATGAATCTGAAATTATATGCAACATCTTTCACAGGTGGCAATTGCCAAACTTTTTTAAAACCTCCAGTTAGCGCGTTAACTGGAGGTAGAAGTACGGGTTAATTTAACTACCAGTTTGCTCAGTTTAACTGTTGGTTATCCCTTAACTAGACATTGAAAAACGGGTAAACCACCAGTTAGAGTTTAACTGTTAGTTACTAGCTAACCTGTACTTTAACCAGACAATGAAAAACTAGCCCTAAGGCCTAGTTTTTCATTGTCCAGTTATACTTCCAGTTAACTAACTGTTAGTTAAAGTTAACCTAAACTTTAATTTTGTTACTCGTTTTTCAATTGCCTTTTAACTGATGGTTAGTTAATTGAAGGTTAGTTAGAACAGAACAACAGTTGGCAATGGGATTCTACTATTTCGCCATCTAGAGAGTTTTTCAGGAATTATGAAAACAGTAGAATAGAGGAGAGCACAGTAAATCACAAACAAAATACGTTCCAAATTAAGAAATATGAAGGTTAGATTCCATTAAGTGATATGCGGAATAAAGAAATTATGTAATAAACACATCTTTGAAGAGTGAGTTACTACCTAAAAAAAATACGTAGACGTGACGGTTGTAGATTGCTGGCCCGCATATTCTTATACACTCTGGGAAAATAAGATATAAACTTCGCATTGTGGCCCGCAGATTCCGCGCCATATGCACGCTCTATCCCACTTCTTCCCTTACATATAATTACCAGCCGACCTGGTAGCCGTGTGCGTTGGGGCACTAAATCAGTGACTTGAAGATCCCGAGTTCGTATCCCGGCTGGGTATGGATGTTAATTTTAACAAGCTTCACATTCATAATCGTGACAGGCCGATTTCAAAGTTACTAAAATGGCACGGGCAAAATAAAGTTTACAAAGTTTTCTTGCAAATAATTACCAGAGATACACCTACTGGCAAACCGGATTCAAAACGTGCTACGTAAAGCTTTATGCCATTATCATTTCGTTAAATGCGCAGTTGATCAACATGTAATACACATAACACAATGCGGAGTTATAGCGAAACTTCGTGTTATGAATGACACATATTTTACTACAAGAAACACGGATAGTATCTCGGTGAAGCTTAGAGGGTTAGTTAAAGTCAGGTTCGATATTTTTCATTATAGGCGATGTACATAGGGTTTTAAGTCGTGCTGCATGTGCTGGTTCTCCAACGCGTAAGAAGCTAAATAATCACTAGCATTTTTCGCTATTTCACTCTCATTTCACACATTCATTACCCGAAACTAATATATTTGGGACTTCAACACTTCTAGGCACATTGCGGAAGTTACTTCTCGTGTAAATTTTACTTTTTTTTTTTTTGCGGTCCATGAAGTAAAGCAAAGCGGAACTTATAGTCGAAGACGAGAGGTACCTTTAGGAAAACGAGCGCGATTGCAAGCAAGAAATAGTTATTGGAATTATTGAATTTTACAAATTTCTTCGACTTATAGATGAGTTTTTTTCACTCGGATACAACTGAAAAGTAATTAAGATTTTCAGTTTGGGAGTATATAGCTAAAATTGGTGCGTGTAAGTAGGATTTTGGAGGTTTTTCTTATAGACTTTAATCTTAAAAGCTTTAAAGTTGGGATATGCACCCGAGAATTTTGAGGGGTTACACCACCATTGAATGGTATAGAAGAATTCTGTAATTATATTCTTCACAGCACAATGATCGGAATACACACTACAGGTGGTCAGCGAAATTAATATACTTCAGGAAATTGAATGCTTTAACATTTTTTTTTCGCTACCAGCAGCTCAAAAGGAGAAAGGAATATGATAAGGTATGAAGTGGAGTAATGATTAATGGTTTTATTTTATTTATTTATTTTTCATTATAGTTTTACGAATATTGATTTTTGCTTCATAATGATACGGATAAACTTCACTTTTGGAACCCCAGCGTTCGCCAGTTACTGATTAATGTGTACGCTTTACAGTACTCATTCCCTTGTAAATAATTCACGAAGTGAGGTAAAGGAATATTTAATCATCTTGAATCCATTAGGCTTATTTACTGGGTACACTTTACTTAATGTCTCGCAAAAAAATCTAAAATTTGCAACACAAATCTAACAAAACATTTCCAACGTGAGTGGTAGTGTTGAATTGCAAAATATAACGAAGTTTTGAGTAATGGAATTATGAAATGAGATTGAAAGAGCGAAAAGTACTTGGGACTATTCAGCTACTTGCGTGTCGGGGATGAGCATATGGAGTATATGTTAAACGTCATGCGCAACTCGTATACCCCACAAAACTATCTAACCTGACTTTAAATAATCGTATTCACTCACTCGACATTATGTCCAAGATTTTTGTAGCAAAATAGTATCATTCATAGGACGAAGTGTCGCCATTAGAAGTCCCCCACTCCGCCATGTTCATGTGTTGATCAACTGGATTGAATATTTAACGAAATAATAGTGACACAACTTCCCGTGCCATTTTTCATTTTGCTAACTGTCACTAGGAGTTTATAGAAGCGCCAATAATAATTATTTGCAAGGTAATGTGTGATATAGTTTGTACACATGGGTCAATAACTTGTGGAAGCTGCGGGTCATCAAGAAAAGATTATCGTTTATGTTTTATTGTCTATTTTCATTATCATTTGGGGAATATTATGAGTTTGTCTTGAAATCATACGGATATCCTTGACTTTCGGAACCACAGCTTCCATCAACTATTGATACATATGTACGCCCTACACTACTCATTCTCTTGTAAATAATTCACACACAACACCTAGCAACAACTAGCAATCCAAAAAGCGTTTCGAAATCATATGGGTCTTTATTATTTCGTTAAATACGCACTCGAATTGATCAGCACTTACAAATATGGCGACATGCTGAAGAATACGAAATATCACACACTTCATGTTATGAATGACACGCATCTTGCTAAAAAAATTACGGACACATGTCGAGTAGTGAAGTCAAATGTTTTTAATTATACGCGATGCACTTGATTTTTAACATTCATTCAATATGCTCTTTCACAACTCGAAAGCACAGTTCCAGACACTTTTTTGCTCCTTCACATTTCCAATCCGTGACTCCAACTTTTGTTATATTTTCCGTTTCAATGTTTCATCACATTGAAAATATTACATTCCTGCAAATTTTATATTTTTTGAAGCTCCAAAAGTAAAGTTTTCGTGTATTAACACCACACACTTCCAACATTCTTGTAACTTCTACATTTTGGGGAAGTACAAACACGCCTAGCACTAAACGAAAATTTTCGTACCGCACCTAACTGAATCTGAAGCAAAAAATGTAGAAAAAAAAACACGTGAAAATGTGAGTAAAGAACCGTGAAGTTCAATTTATGCGTTCTAATGCAATTCTATCACCCTCATCATCGGAAGAGAGTAAATCTGAAATCATATGCAACGTCTTTCACAGGTGGCAATTGCCAAACGGTTTTAAATCCTCTAGTTAACGCGCTAACTGGAAGAAGAAGTAGGGGTTAATTTAACTACCAGTTTGCTCAACTTAACTGTTGGTTATCCCTTAACTAGACATTGAAAAACGGGTAAACCACCAGTTAGAGTTTAACTGTTAGTTACTAGCTAACCTGAACTTTAACCAGACAATGAAAAACTAGCCCTAAGTGTGTGAAACATAAGAACATTGAAAAAGAATGTCCACATTTTCAATGTATGTATTTTCTAACTTAATAGTGCATTTGTATTTTATTAAAATAAATAAGTATTACGAAAGAGTCCCATCTTATAAACACTCTTCTACGCTACTGGAACTGAAACCATATCTTGCTCTTGAATATTTTTTCACTTCTCTCTTTTTTCTAAGCTGTAACTTGAGAACATTTATTGAATCGTGCTAGGCAAAAGAGAATGTAGACAGACCCTTTCCTCATTGGTATTTCAGTCATTAATTGTTAATAAACAAGTGTCATCCAAGGTTATTCCTCACTTTCTCTCCTATCTTCTAGTACTCACAGCCATTATAGCTCAATAATTCAACACATGTAAAAGCAACACTGCTGTTTATGTGTCGTGTGACTGACTTTTATAGCGAATAATGGACAGGGTATAATCCCTTTTATAGTCCTAATTTTTTTCGTACCATAAAGCGTGATGAACAAGGCAGAAGTACACTATATATATTTTTTTTTTTCTCCCATCCTTTATGGTGTAAAATTCTCGTATTGTTCATCTACTATAAATAGTGTACTACTGACAAGTTTACAGAGCGAGATTACCACCCACACCTGAGTACATAAGTTCATTGCTAAGCAACGCAGACACCACCAAAACAGCCATTTTTAACTACAAAATGTTACGATAGGTATATATATATATATATATATATATACGACGTCTGACATTAGCTTGTTCAGTTACTGTGATGAATGTGTGAGATAGAACAGTTTTTTTAATGTGGAAGTGGTATGTGGAAATTGTTACGTTTCTTTCTCCCTTCTTTCAATGCCAATAAACTTGTTTCATTACACAATATGTTTGTCCAAAATGGAAGAATGTCTAATGTTAGACACAGAAGAAATTCGCTAATAGAAGACAAATAAATAACAGTTACTTAAATAAATGTGATGAATTTGGAAGAAGAGAAAGAATAAATGTATTAAGAGAAAATGAAATAACCCTTCTTTGTACATTTTGTTTGCAATCATGAAAACTTTTGATCACTTTAAATGTTTACAGACGTGAGTAACCGGGTTTTGACAAGTTACATTGCATTGAATAGCGGTTCTGGTTTCCTAGTTTTCCTCTTGCCTTAACCAAATTGATTCCATAGGATCCTGAGTACACCTCAAAGCGCCAGTGGGAACGCTGAAGAAAATAAAAAAAGTCTCCAGGGTCCTGACTGGGATTCGAACACAGTCATCTGCCGAATTTTTACGTCTAAGAGCCCTAGGCCCAAGACTTCTAACGCCCGCTCCTCTCCTTTTCCTTTCCTCTCACCCCTCCCGTCCTTTTTCGTTCCCACTTTCACATTATGACCAATTACTCTCCTCCGTCCTCTGGCCATTTAATAATGATAATTATAATAAGAATAACGATAACAATTATTTAACTCTGCTAATGTGAGTATTTACAAAATATGGTTCAATAATATTATTATTAATAAAATAATAGCATTAAATACGTAGCCCTATAATAAGCAATTATAATTAAATTACTGTAAGCTACTTGTGGAACACACTGAACTGAACACTGAACAAGAAGGTCATACAAACTATTTTCAATCACACAAAAGCACTTTAAAGTAAATTAAACAAGAAAACATGAGTACTAATGATACACAAATGCAATTAGTAATTGTTGTCCATAAAACAGAATTTTATTTACCTTTAAGATAATTTTAAAGCGCCTATCTGCTTATTTTAAAGGAAGCGATACTACAAATTTACAGAACAAACTACAGGCCTAAAAGCGACACTGTGAACTCAATCGCTACGTTAAGTACGCGGGCACCTTTCTAAATGTTAATCACGGGAATATTTTTCTCCTGAAGATATAAAGTCAAGTTAGGGGAAACCATAGTAGGGGCTTTTCCTACTGTCATAAAAGACAGTTTAGTATATGTTTGAAGCTTATAGGTCTTAAGCCATCTTTGGATCAGACCTGGATAGGGTATGGGAGGATTTCGGGCCGTGTCTTAGTAAAGGTATCATCCTGGCGTTCGTGTGGTGAAACTGAAGGAAATTCTAGTAAGCCTCAGTCAGGACGGTCGGCAGCTGGATTCGATTGTTACAAGTACCAAAATACCTTCCCCCTAGTTCAATGCACCTACGCCAGCGCGTGACAACAGTACTGATTCCACAGAAATAAATTGTTTTGGGCGCCTGCGTAACCACTCATTCACCGCTGACTGGACATCTTCGTCATTCTGGAGCCTCGATCAACTTTGTACACCTTTCAGTGGGCCCAAAATGTAGGCGCTAGATCGAGCGAATATGGAGAGTTGGGTAACCGCTCAAACCGTAGGTTCTCAATTGTAGGCAATGCGACATTGACAGTGTGTGGTCTCGTAGTGTCATGGAGTTATAGACAACACGTCATCTCTGTATAATGGCTGGTTCCAGTTTCTCGGACACAAGGATAAACTAGGTCGTACTGTTTACATTTGACCTCTGGGCATGGAATGTTCAAGAATTAGCCCTTTGTAGTCCCAAAACAAAGTTAACATGAAGTCTCGTTGAGCATGCACCTTTTTCGAAATGGGAGATAAGGATGTCGCCATTCTATTGTTGTCCTCTTTCGTTTCGTTCATTTCTAGAAATGAACCCAACTTTTATCTCGAGTGACAATACGATGAAGAAATGCCTGGCCGTCAGCTTCATATCGGATCAAAAGTTCTCTGCACATATCAACAGGTCTCTTTGTCATTTTCGGTGTCAAATGTTTCGGAACCCGCCTCACACATACTTTCCTCATCCCCGGTACGTTATAAACGATTTGGTGGGCTGATCCTGCACTTATTTCCATCTGTGAAGCTATTTCACTTTAATACTACGCCGGTTGTTCCATATCAAGTCTTCCACTTTAGCAATGTTAGTTTTCACATTGAATTGTATAGTCATCATTTTCAAGTTTACATTGATTTGGCGCAGAATTCCACATTTTTACTGGAGGACTCAAAGATTGATACGAACATGAGATCAGATAGATGTTTCACGTTCATTCTATTTCTAATGTCAGTTAATATTGGGTTAATTTGACTCGATTCCTCTCTCACAATATGCCGTGCTCACAGGTAAAGTATTTACTGAACATACTAATTTCGCCAGTTGCGAATTTCTCGAAAGGGACTTTGTAAAATCATATTATCAGAATCCCGTTTGATTCATTTGAACGCATCACTTTCTCCATATCTCACATTGCCGGACGATTTCCATGTCTGAGTTAAAGACAGACATTTCATTCAACAGTTACACGTAAGTTGTTCGACTTGCCTCTATTACCCCGGTCCTGTCCTGCCTTCTTCGTTGAAGTTAATTCACTAGAGCTTGAAAGAACGGGTTAGGATCCGAAGAGGATAGTCTGACTGGTAGAATAACAGGTTGCTAATGTAATCGTAGATATGTTTTCAAGTTTGTGATGCTGACAACTTTTTTTCAATTAATCTCTGAGTTTCGGGAAAGGACAGACTGCTACTGTAAAGAAACGACAAATTTCTAATTTCTTCGAAAACTTCGCACATAAGTGGGACGTTTTCTACTAATTCTGTATATGAAATCTTGCCAAACCTTCAAATCTCGCTCTTTCACGCCAATCTATAGACGTATTCACTAAAACTGCAAGAAAATGTGAACGCAACGCTTGAAAGTCATTCTACACCGCAGACACTGGTACTGATGAACTGACAGTACCCTAGCATTATTTTTCAATATCATTTCATACTGGACAGCACATGATTCTAGCTGAAACTGGTTTCTAGGGGATTGGCTATAAAGTGACTACAAAAATAAAAAAAATGGGTTTACACCTGCTGTGGATTCAGTCGCATCACCACAGGTTCCAAACGATGGCTAATACAATACCATATGATTAAATCTGGAAAATATTTTATCAACCAGCACTTGAGTCTAAAAAACTTTATTTTCTATGGCCCATTTCTTTTAATAACTTTGACTTCGCCCCGTCACGATTATGAATGCGATGAAGGTTAAAATTCACATTCATGCCCCAGCATGGATTCAAACCCGTGATCTTTGAGTCGCTGGCTTAGCGCCCCAATCTACAGGGCTACCAGGTCGGCCACTTGAGTCTAAGATGATACTATATCCGTCTGTACACTCTCCCTTCTAGGGTTTTGCCAACCAACGTTTGATGAACTCATTTTTCCCAAGGTATTTAATACTGCTTCAACAGGCCTCAGTAATTATTTCTAAGAGTTCTACGATTTCCGAGAGAAATGTGAATCTTACTTATAGTTTGTCGTTTAGGCAGCCCCTATCAATGTTGATGTTTCGGAAACTGATGTAGGCCTACTTCGTCAGTTTTTCTGGAAAATATTTTCACGTGAAAAGTAGACCTAAGCAAGAACAATTACACTTAAGTTATTTGTCATTCTTACTATTCAAATGGACACGCGTGGCCCACAAATTATTCTTACAGGAACACCGTTCCGGTTCTATATTTCTTACCACAACGACGTTCCGGTTCACTTTAAACACTGTGAATGCCTCTACAAAACAACACACATATAACAATCATGGTCATCCTTTAGATTTTTTTTAATTCTATTTTTCCAGTTATTGGCATTTATTGGCTGAGTCTTGTACGTGTAGCGGTACAGAAGGTGGAGAAGCTATTTTTGTAAATGCTTTCCTTCATGTTGCGATGTCACTGCTTTAATGCAGATTAAGTTATGACTTTAACGTAAGGAAATATGGTGTTGTTAGTATTTTAAAACAAATAACTAACACAATACGACGTTTCATAACGTATCGTCCTAGGATATATCATTCAGGATCCTGTATATCATTACCTATTTAGCCGATTTGTACATATTTGCTAGGAAGCGTGGGTGGTTGCGTACTCATCTTTCCTTACTTTCCATAACTGGACCATTTCCCCATCCTACAAGCTTTAATTCAATGAGAAATCACTAAAATTACAGCAAATTGCAACAGTAATAAATGACCCTAAATGGAAATTGGAGTGAGCATGTGTGTGTGTGAGAGAGAGAATATGTGAGAGGGAGACTACCCAGTCAATTTAGGTCTTTGCTTCTCACACCCAAGTTTTTGCTAATTGAATTTATTGATGCAATGCATGCAATTAAATCTAAATACATCACATGTCGGATCTAGAGTGAGTGATATTTGATCTGGACAAAATGTTTCTCCCCTGCATGCTTATGAAATGAGAGTTAGATAAACATACAGCATATACAGTGCATAATGCTATAGGTTAATAAACCTCCACTTTATTCTCATAAGGGCTAAACAAACTGTTTTTTATTTCTTTTATTAACTGGGAACATCGACAGGTGGTTGATCCACTAGGCTAGAAAATGTGTATCCTGAATTTGATGGGATTTTGCAGTATATTCTCTCTCGTTTTAAAGTGCGAAATGCTGTGAATTCTTTTCACATTATGGTGGCTCCTGTCGCATTGTCCCTTTGCTTTTCACCGTACACTTAGTACAATTGTACACTTTGTATTTTAGTTGTATGAATTACCAATAGTTGTTTGTTACTGGTCAAATGTTTTAGTTTTCCAGTGGATTGACATGATACTTAAAAGGGAAGTCGGGGAAGTGGTACGCAGAGATCTACATGTGCTATATATAGTTGGAAAGGTCACACCGAGTACACGTTACATGTGAAATATTTCGCTTGAATGGGGCCTGTAGGGGGCGTGGCGACCATTTCAAGATCTGAACAATGCGTGCCCCGAAACACCAGAAAGCGTGGACAAAATAGAAAGCTGTGTTTCAATGTGTATGAGACTTGGTAAATATAGATTTAAAAGGTGGTTGAGTTCGAATCTGACATCACATTTGTAATATTCAAAATGGCGGATCCAACATGACGGACACAAATTACAAAAAAACAAAACAAGAAAAACAAGCTATGGATCTGAAATTAGGTATATAGAGATATTCGACGTCGCTAATTATGAATCTGATACCAAAATTGTAAAATTCAAAATGGCGGACACAAATTATCTCTATATACACAATTTCAGATTCATAGTTTTTTTGTAATTTTTGTCCGCCATGTTGGATTCTCCATTTTGAATATTACAAATGTGATGTCAGATTCGTATTCAGCCACCTTTTAAATCTATATATACCAAGTCTTATACTCATTGAAACAGAGCTTCCTATTTTGCCACGCTTTCTGGTGTTTCGGGGTGTGCATTGTTCAGATCTTCAAATGGTCGCCACGCCCCGTACAGGCCCCATTCAAGCGAGATATTTCACATGTAACGTGTACTCGGTGTGACCTTTCCAACGATATATAACACATGCAGATCCCCGCGTACCACTTCCCCGACTTCCCTTTTTAGACTGTATAGCTTGTTCCTACTGAAGATGTGGTGTTGTTAAATGCTTTCATATAGAAACGTTCTTCTACCAGAGACCATTCCACATGTAGCTTCTTGGTTCTACGACAGTCTTTTGGAAAGTCCATGGCTTAATGTGAAACACCATTGATATAGTTGTTTGTAGTTTTTACCGCAGAAAGTGCAATCGTACTAAGTACATGTACTAATGTGCGGAATTTCGCAGCTCTGTTGTACTTACACAATTGCCAAAGTAGAGGTATTGCAGTAATGGAGTAATGGTGGAACCGAGCAGTGATTTCATAGCTGCTGATGAAGAACCTCACTCTAAAAGACCACAAGATCATGAATGAAGATGTAGAAACACTGGGAGATCATACTCGATCATACTTCATAGTTAAGAAATGGGTGGTTGAGTTTCATCGAAGGGAGGACAAACACTCAAGATTATTCTTACAGTGCACTTTACTTCTTCTGACCATGTTGAGCATGGAGCAAGTCTAGGATCTCAAGTTGAATTATCGTCAGGTGACTGTGCGACCGGTGTGAGTTTACTTTGTAGTGGAAAAGTACTTTCAACTAAGCCCAGAAATGTTTTTCCCTCTCTAACAGATACTAGTGAACCAGAGCAACAGATGCATAACTACTATTGAGTTATCTCAAAGCTTTCAAACGTGAAGTTTGCCGTTATAAACGTAGAGAGTGTGAATGTCAGAGTCCTTTGGGATGAACATTGTAGATCGATGAGTGCAGAACTTGGATAATCCGATTAGTAATCTATTGTCCATAATGGTAGCTTTTGAATAAGATAATTTCCGCTTACCTTATCGAACGACTAACAAGTGTGCGGTATTGCTTAACATTAAATCAGCTTAAAAAGTTTCTTAACTGGAAAACATGCAATTGCGTAGATAACTAATTAATGTATGAGGGGGTCATAATATTTGTTTGGAATACCACCTTTCTCCATCGTGTAGCTATTACTAAAAGCGTTAATTCCGAAAGAGAAAAGAAGTAGCTTATCTTTTGCGTACCTGCATCCACAATTAAGCAGTTTGTGGCTATAGAGGAGTATTTACAATAGAATGCTCGTAACTCGAAAACGCAACATATCTGAGCAAATGTGTATACAAACTCTAAGGTGAGATCTATCCTTGAATTCTACGATATTATGTGTACTATCACATAGTATTAATGAAACAAATCATGGAACAAATACAGTTTAGGATGCATACTGATGTGAGGCAATGAGATTCAAGTAACGGAGAGATGCAATAATTTTATCTGTCGTCATTTGTTGGTCCTATGCTACATTTCGTTACCGTGACTACAGCAGGACATATGTTAAAAAAATAGTTTAAAAAAAGTTTTGAATATATTTTTTGTTTATGATTGACTAACAAAAGAAGCATGGGAGGCGCTCTCATATAGAGTCACTTCATAACAGCTAGAATTAGCGCACCCCACCGTTACTCGAATCACCCATACGTATATATATATATATATATATATATATATATATATAT